>NCKU01001945.1:0-21736 GCA_003675995.1 Dinothrombium tinctorium
AAAAAAACCGTTGGGCTTAAAATTGCTCGCAGTAGACATCCGTAAACAGCCACGCCTTGGTTCAATGCAGACCAGACAATACAAAAAATTAATCTTAATTCAGAGCGATACTCACAGATAACACCAGATTCTCAAATTAATTTATGCTGTGAGTCATTGATTTAAAACCCACGAGTACAGCAATCAAAAAAGTCGAACAAAAGCAAATGCATAATAGCTTGAATTATGGTTCGTGCGAGATATCTAACTTGAAGTGTCAGTGCCCCGCGAGCGACAGTGAAAGTAAACATCAGCATTAGTTGTCGATTAATCATTAGCGACTAAATATTTGCTAAATTTGCGGCAGCAACAAATGCCATCGAGAATTGAAACAGTGGCTCAAGAAAAATTTAAATATACTTTCGTTACGTTTGAGTTTGGAGAAAAAAACGAAAGAGGCACACCCAAACCAGTGAATAAGTGCGCCATCATTGGCTAAGGAGCTGCGGAACAGTTGAATGGAACCATGGACGCAGCAACAGCAGCAGTGAAGTGTGTGCGTGCGTGGTGTTGATCCGTGCATTTTCCGCTCATATGTTGCTTTCGATTCGAAATCGCATCATATCGAAACTGACACTTCATCTTTATGTATATTTTTCACACAATTGTCTGCGCTTTGAGTGTTGAAAACAATGACAGTTTTTTGAATTTAATCTTAACTGCACGCCACTCAATAAATTCAATCTGAAAACGAGCGAAGTGCTCGCATTTGTTTACCGATGTATAAAATACAAGTGAATCGCAATTTGCTGAGATTAAGGCACGGTAAATAACCTTATTGAATTCGCATCGAAGCGCTTAAAAATCGGTAAACATCGGCGATTGCTGCGTTCAACTTTAAACTCATATTGTCAGCATTTCACATTCAATTCGATATTTTGTTTTGACGGAAATTGTCAATTAATTGAAGGAAACAAATGCGAAAAGCAGTTCGATTGAAAGCAAACACATCCTCTCTTTCGCTGCTCTCTTCGCGGCTCTAAAATTAACGAAGCAATTAGCGAAACACAAGAATGGCTCAAAAACTCAAAGTTAGGTGCGCTTCAGAAGAAGGTACACAGACAGTTCGCTCACCTCATATTTGATACCAGCCATTCGTAACCATGTTTCCAGTTTCAAACAATACGGCGAAACCGATGGCGTCGTCGGACAACGCGGAAACTGATAAACGTAAACCACGTCCGGTTGGTAGTCAGGTTTGTGAACGCTCGGCTTCGGTGCAGCTTTGGCTTTGTGCGACGGACTCTCGGCACCGGCGTCTTTCTGCTCTTCCTGTTGCGTTCCGTCGTTGGCCACTTTGTCCTTCTGCTCCTCTTGCGTGCCTTGGCCGCCAGCGGCGGTGTTTTCGGCCGCATTGGCGGCAGCCTCCGTCGTGGGACTCTTCGCCTTCTGGTCGTCGGCACTGTTAGTGGTCTCGTTTGCGGTCGCCGAGGTCATCTTTGCCCGACTGTCAACTTTTCAACTCTTGACTGAGGTTTGAATAGAACACAATAACGCGAACGCGTATTCACGAAATGAGCGCGAAAACGAGTGTTGCTGTTTGTTGCGACGAGCGAACGTTCAGCAAGTGATGAAAACGAACGAAAGTGAAACGCTTCTCGCAACAATCGAATCGCGATCGCAGCAAAGTTTTAAACAAAAAGTATCGAACAGTGAGTTTCGAAGCGGAGAATATGCAAATCGAAGCGCGCCTTCGCTACGTGTGAACAACGAATAGACACTCCACTCTTGTCAGGCGTCCGCTGTCCGCGAAACAACTCGTAAACAAGTGCGATCACTGAATTGGCAACAATAGCGGATTGAAACACGAAATGCTTCGACAAAACTTCAATGTGAGCGAATCGAGTTTCGAAACGAGTAAATTTCGCCTTTTCAATTTATATTTAAGGATCGTTTCTTTGCCCCGCCCTTTGCAGCACAATGCGCCCGTTCAATATTTGCCCACAGGTGGCGCGCGCGCTCAGCGTATAGTTCGCCTCAAACAGGCGTTTTCTTCTCGCACTTTATTTGGCCTTTTATTTCCATTTTAAGCAACTCCTTTCGCAATTCGACGTGCACTCAAAGCATGCTTTCGCCCCGCTATCGGCGCGAGAGCGGAGTTCGCTTTCCGAGGCCGGCATAGCGCGAACACGAGTTCAATAAACCGCAAATGATCTCAATTAGTGCGTGTTCCCTGAGCGACACTCGGGCAGTTCGCTTGTTGCGATGTTGCGAATCGAGTGCGACACGCTTCGCATTCGCGCCTTTAATCGCCTGACAGCGATCGGGTGCTCGCGCGCTTTGCGGACATCGTTCGCGTATTTTCTTTATCCAAAGCATAGTTCGCATTTTTGCATTGAAGCGCAAACAAAAGGCGAGTTTGCATTGAAACACGCACTTCACACTCAAAACGTGAAAACTTCATTTCACAAATGGTTTTCGTTTTGAAACTGCGTTTTTAGCCACAAACAAGTTTTTTGCAATTAAGCCGTACGCGAATTGAGTGTTTGATTGGAATGCGTTTACTGTCGTAAATTCAGAAAGATGTTTATGCTGCGAAATGATTGAAAACATTTTTTCGAAATGACGTTTTTTATAGAAATAAACTCGAGAAATAAAAGGCGAATTTCTAGATTCGAAGTAATGAAAGAGTGAATTTGTAATGAGAATTAATTGTGAGAATCAGTCGCTTACTTTGTCTCATAATTCACTTCACATTTGAAAACATCCTTTTTTAACAAAATGTAATTAACGGAAAGTGTTTGCGAGGCGAAATGACGAATGCAAACTTCAATTACAATTTAAGTAAAATTAAGAAAGCGTTTTAACAGTGAACGCCTGCATTATGCAATGTTTTCTTCGTCGCTTTTTTGCTCGCTTCGCTCCGAACACGACTACTTTGCTTTAAAGCCGCATTCATTTTGCGTTTTCGGCTAAAAAGGAAGCGTCAATTTAAATTGCTTTTAAATAAGCGAAAATAAGCTTTTTTCTGCATAAAATTGAATTAATAGTGAATTTCTGTCCAAATCAGTGTACAATATGCATTGCTCATCACTTGTCTCCTGTTGCTTCTAGCAAACGATGCTTGATATGATAAAATGGTTTGTGCATAATTCGCTTATCGAGCGTTGAACGAATGCGAACGCTCACACTGTTTGCAAATCGAACAGAGTCGCAAAAATCTAGCAAACGTCGCATTCAATCGCTTGCCCTGAGAACTGAGTAAACACCAAATTCAGTGCGCACAAAGCAGAGGTGTCCTCTGCGATATCTGCGCTCTGTGTGCGGTTCGCTTTCAATTTGTTGCTTTTCAAAACGCTCGATTCATTGCTATTTTTCGCTGTCATTTCAAATTCGCTTTTAACATAACTAAATTTAGAGGTCTGAAACGCAGTGTGCAAAAGCGTACGCATTTTTGAACACTTCTGGCCTTCGCTCTCATGCCTTAAAAATTGATCGCTGCTTCTCTTTAAACTTCGATTTGCAAATTTGATACGAAAATTAAACGAACGAAAGCGAGAAGCAAACACTAAAATCTGTTTGAAAAGTAAAATTGATTACAAGTGAAAACAATGGAAACAAATTTAATTGTGAACTGTGTCCGCTTGTTTTGATCACTTCGACGGAAAAGTTTCAACGATTTCACACTAACAAAACGCTTTTTGCTCTAATTGCGAGCAACCCTTTTACATTTTAATTAAATTCCAATTCAAACTATTCGACTTATTCAATTGATAAAGCGCGTTTTGCAAACAAAAAGCGAAAGAAATGAATGCATTCACTGAGCTTAGACTCAATTGCTCGAAATGCATTCTTCTTTAACGAAAAGAAAAATGTCTGAAAAAACGCAAAGCTTATTTGTAAATAAAAACTTTTCGCTTACTTATTTTAATTTTTCAAAGAAAAAAAACTTGAAATATCTTTTCGTGAAACTAAAGTCTAAAGTAAATAGCGTTTCGAAATGATTTTAATGCATGAAAGTGATATCGCTTATTTTAAATCGAATCAATTTTATTTCTGCAAAGGATTAAGTGCACTTTTTCCTCAATGTAGGCAAACATTTCAAGTGAATTATGAATACAAGCGAAATGTAGATTTTCATGAAATTTGACATCGTTGAAAAGCGAAAATGATAAATAGATTCTGCTACTCTGTGTTAAGAGCACTTGAAACAAATTTTGCTTTCAAAGCTAAAATTACTGACGAAAGTTTGTGCGAGAAAGAAATGTTTCTTTCTCCGTTAGCCAGTATTGATTGACGAGTGATTATAATTTTTTTTTCTTTCATTTCAGAAAAAGATTGTTTAAAAAATTGTTTTCATATCAAGCTAAACGTAAAATTTGAAGAAATTGAACGAACTCTTGGTGAGTGGAGATGAAACATGGCACCGTTTCTTCTCTACGCTATAACACTACACATGTACACTCGTGGACACATTAATATGTTATCTTATCCTTTGAAAATTCAAGTTTTAAATGGAAAGATAGCATATTGATGTGGCCACGAGTGTACTTTGAAAGTACATTACAACAACGCAGAATTTAATGAATAGCCGTCGTTATGATTCAAAGTAGGAAATATAAAAAACTTTCGTTTGTAATGATTCAAAACGGAAAAACCCTCTATATCAGTATTTGTAGTAAATACAGCATTAAAATTAAGCGCTTAGATTAGCATCCATTTTCTCGCTTAATATTTCGCTAATGCGATTTTTTTGTGAATATTTGCTTTCATTTACACAAAGCTTAACCACATTTTTCATGTTCGTCAATCATATTTTACGCATAAAATTTCCACACCTTATCCATAAAAAACAAATTTTTGAGAGATGAATGTAAAATGAAATGTAATTAATAAAAAAGCAAGCTACACAAACATTACTCGGCTAAGAATGTGAAATATTCAAGAAATCAATAAAATAATTGTTCACAAAATGCAAAAATACGAATTTCCCTAATAATCAAAAGATTAGTAAGTAACTTTTCGATAAATGTGAGTGCATAGTAAGTAATGGCGTTGATTTGCAATAATTGCTTCGGCGTGAATCTTCTCGCAAATGTGAAAATAGCAAATGTTAAAATTGTCCACACACTAATGTGCAATTTTCGCTTTTTTCATTCAGATCGAACATTCTAAATTTAATGGCAGATAATTTTTGCCGACTAGTCGTCGCTTTTTTTCAGTCATTACTCTCGTAAAGCATTAAACTTTACGTGAAACGGAACTATACACACACTTAAATTATGATCATACCACATATGCGGTCTAATCATTAAGTACTCAATCGATAGGCTAACTCATTCGAATGGAATATTCTAACGTTTTTGCGGCAAATAATGGACCGAGATCATATAAACCTATCTGAAAAGTAGGCGAACAAGCGTCTATTAATTAACCTATTGTAATTATAAAATACAATAGAATTGCTTTCTTGTCGTTGAAAATCATAATAATTTTATACAATTAGTGTCTCATGAGACTATTATGCATTTTTTAAGTAATTTGCTTCTTTAAACAGATACTTTTGGTTTTTTAAATTCTATTCTGAAAACAGAATTAAAAGCAGCTGCAAGAGGTTCACTCGAAAAGCGCGTATTGAAACGAAAATCACATTTTAATTTAAAATGGCGAGTTCAGGACATTGAGATTGAGCGAAATTGAAAATTTTGAGAATATGTAAACACATTGAAGAATTTTTTTTTTCAGACGGCGCGACATTTACGTGAGGTTGTCGAGGTAACAAAAACAATCAAAGGGTTTAATTTAGAAAGTAGTGAATTTGGAAACAGAGCAAAGCTAATAAAACGATGCACGTGTTGAATCGATTGATTTCATAAATTCAAAAACATTTGCTCGCTTTTATCTCATCTCGCTATTTGCCGTTCACTCAAAAGTTTTTCATGGTTATGCAAAATTGCCACACACCATTACATCTGAACGACTTTCGCTTGCGATCGCACCAATGTCGATCAAAACATCATTAAAAAAGCGCTCAAAATGTGCACAGCTATAGAACAGACCAAGCGAGTGCAATCACATGTGTTTGTTTCGTGTTGTGACAAACGGTAATCTAAGAAACGATTTAATGCGCGATTGCCTTGAAGCTCTAGCTTTGCAGAAATAGACAAAGGTAAACAAATATCTCGAGCAGATAGTTTGCTTTTCGCAACTCGTACCAGCAATTTGTTGCTGCTAAATGTTCAGACGAAACGTTTTATCGACAAAATAGCGGGAATGCGCGTGGAGCGCCTATTTTAAGCCGATTTGCTTTTTTCGCGGACGCATGAATTTCGCTTTCGCTTCTATCATTTCATAAACGTGCAAATTGTCGAATTTACCGCAGCCTCTGATAAGCACACGTAAACTGCTGCTTGCCTTAACCATTCATTCAATGCACTCCTATAATTTGTTTTCATTTAAATATTCGGACAATTTGCCGCCAATGTACGTATTTCGTAATTTCAAACGCATATTATGTTTTGCTTTAACGTCGACAATCAATGTGAATATCGAAAGTGAGAATAACGAATGAATTTGTTTACCCAATCGTTATAGGTGCATATCGACTAATTGAACAGTGGATGTGCTCGCTGCACGCTCGGATCACTTTCGCAGCATTTCACGACTGAACTGAGTTGGCGAACTCGAAACGCTTGTCTAGCGTCCGAGCGGCGAATATCGGAGCGCGAGTGAGCGAGCAGCGAACAGGGACAGCAGAGCTGGCGACAGGCATTATGTCGGCATCTGTGGTTGCGTTTCGAAACGCGAACGCATTTCGGCATTGTTTTTGTTTTCTAATCGAAAGTTTTCAAAACTTTTGAACGCAACGCTATAAACGTAATTCGAGACGCTTTTTGTTGTTCGTTTTTGCTTCAGTTTCACCTTCGATATGAAATGTGTAGACATAAGCAGAAGACATTACACATGTACGTAGCGGTGTTAAATTAGAGCCTTTCAGAAGCAGAGAAATCGAGTTAATTGTGTGTACCGCGAAAGTTTCGAAAAGTGAGCGCTTTCGATCTCAAACGGTGAGCTGAATGCAATTTTTAAATGTTTATCACTTTATGAATTATATGTGTAATAAGAGTGAAATTCGCTCATTGCTTAAATTCTACTGTTTCGTGCATATTTAAAGATTAAATTACGAGAAGAATTTATGAAGCGTTTGGGCAGGAATCAGGTGCAACAACGCTTTGCCGAATGAGCTGTGTTCGCGAAAGCTGCGAGAAGGGAAAATGCAATTCGCGTCGCAAATCGAGGGTAAAAAGAGCGGAGAGCGAAGAAGTGAGTGAGAAAGAGCGCGTCGAGCACACACTAGCCACTTGATCGTCGTCCACCGCTTGCACTCGCTTTTATCGAGCGCAATTATTCACCTCTGATTTCGAAACCAGTTACATTCGATCATAAGTCGCGTTCAATCGTTCGACACCTTTAACATGAGTTTATAAATGGCCAATGCGGCGAAACGTTTGTCTTATTCTCGAAGACGACTCACAACTCGTGCACAACGAGCTTACTTATTTAAGTAATATTAATCAAATTAATCTACTGAAATTCAATAATTGTTATAAAAATTACTCGTACTAATTAATAACATGGTACTAATCCACGTGTGCATAGCCATGATGTCGACGATGGTTTTAAGAGCGGGTAAGTGGCGTACTTTTGATTTCATAACTTTCATATTGCTGTGAATAAATGAAGCGGATAGCGTCCCGTGCCCAGAGGGCTGGATAGACTGCGGTGACGGATCGTGCGTTTCCTATTTGTTCCGATGCGATGGTGAATTTGAGTGTTCCAGCGGACTCGACGAGCAAGGCTGCCACGACCCTCGCATCAAGTACGAGCACATCAAGTGTTCTCCTCACCACCATTGGTGCGATATGACAGATCAATGCTTGCCGGGCAAATGGAGATGCGACGGCTTGAAGGACTGTCCCGAAGGCGACGACGAAATGAACTGCACTGCAGCCGAAGCCGCATGCGACGGTTTCCTCTGCGCGAACATGAAATGCATACCTGCGAAGTGGCGATGTGACGGTACCTCTGATTGCGAAGATGGATCGGACGAAAGCAGTTGCAGTAACAGAACTACAGACATGCGAGGAGCAGGCATAGAGTGCACGATGGAGCTTGGATTTTACGAGTGTGAAACTGCCGAGTGCATACCCCATCATAAAGTATGTAATAATCGCATTGATTGCAACAAAGGAGATGACGAGGGCAGTGGTTGCAAACACAATTCATGCGAGACGGCGGGCTGTACCCAAAAGTGTCTTCAGACGCCAAAAGGACCGAAATGTTTTTGCAAACAAGGTTTTTTGCTGGACTCCGATGGCAAGACATGTCTGGACAAAAACGAATGTGCTTTATACTCAGATTTATGCAGCCACCGATGCATCAACACACACGGGAGTTATGAATGCAAATGTTTCGACGGTTACAAGTTAGCTAGGGACAAACACAGATGTGAAGCATTGGGCATCGAACCATTGCTGATTATCTCGGATGCATCTAACATTCGTGGATATTGGTTAAAATCGAGAAAGTACTTTCCTATTCATGCTGCGATAACTCAATCGAAGGGTGTTGATGTATACGGTACTGAAGAACGTGTATTTTGGGCTGATTATAATTCATCTAAAAGTGGCGTTTATTCGTGTGACTTTAGTGGTCAAGATCTAAAACACGTCATCACTGCTGGCTTGCACACACCTGAAGATGTAGCTGTCGATTGGGTGGCACGAAACATTTATGTTACCGATTCTGGCTTAAAACAAATAGTCGTTTGCAACATGCTTGGCACTTATTGCAAAGGCTTGCTCGCGCATAGTAGAGAAGTAGACAAAGTGAGAGCAATTGCACTCGAACCTGATCATGGAATTATGTATTGGTCAGATTGGGGAAAAGCCCCCGGAATTTATGAGTCTGGAATGGATGGAAGTATTTTTAAAAAAATTGTTTCAAAAAACATTATATGGCCCAATGGAATTACAATTGACGCAACCACGCGACGACTTTATTGGTCAGATGCGAAACTTTATAGAATCGAGTACCTAGATCTCTTTACAAAGAAGCGCAAAGTGCTTTTGGAGGCGGCCACAGTTTTTCATCCTTACTCGATGACAGTATTCGAAGATGAGCTTTACTGGACTGATTTCGTAACATATTCACTCGACGTATGCAACAAAAATACAGGAAAGAATCAGACAACTTTACTCCGAAACCACGAGAATTATATTTTGGGCATAAATGTGTTCCATCCCATTCTACAACGAGCGAACAACAACCCATGTTGGGCCAGCAAATGTAGTCATCTTTGCTTACTTACACATAACAAAGGATATGTATGCGACTGTCCGAACCACATGAAGTTGGATAAAGATAAAAAAAATTGCATTGCGAAGCCACATGAGCCATTTATTTTGGTTGGAATCGATAAAACCGTGAAACAAATATATCCGGAAGCGATTGGAAAGGACATCGTATATCCTTTTAACCTTCCTAATTATATGGTGTATGATTTCGCATATGACCAGTATTCTCACATAATATACCTTGTGGACAAAAATAAAACAGAAGTGATTGCCATCAACTTGAAGTCGCAATCTCTTACCGAAGTAATACGATTGAAAAATCAGTCAATTCAAAGTTTAACATATGATACTTCGTCAAAAAATCTCTATTGGTTAGACCATACCAATGGTTTGTTTCAAGTGGCTTCATCCAATGGAAAGTATATCGCTACTTTAATCGAAGACTTACCCAATCCAAGTGATTTCGCTTTGTTCCCAGAAAAAGGGCAAGTGTTCATTGCTGTATTGGGTAATCAGCCTTCCATAATTGTGGCGGGAATGGATGGGAAAAGTGTAAGAACCTTGCTGAATCGCGTTGGGATGCCTGTATCGCTCTTCATCGACAAGCTAAAAAAACGCCTCTATTGGGCTGATGCCAAAAACGGTGTAATCGAAGCGATCAATTTGATTGAAAGTAGAGAACACCGAGCAAAGCCAATGTTAATTAAGCAAAAAATGGGCTTCATTATGTCAATGCTCATTTTTGGCAATCTAGTCTATTGGACCGATATGGATCAGGGATATTTGCATCGAGCTGAAATCGGTTTGCAAAACGGCCAAAGCAAAACTTTGATTCCCCTTCCAGGGCATCATAACACATCAACCGTGAAAAAAATTTTGTTAGTCGAATTCCATCATTTTAAAACCGATTGCTATCTGAATAATGGTGGATGCAGTCATATTTGTCTTTTGGGTGAACTAAAAACCAAATGCGCTTGTCATTCTGGTTTTCAGTTGCTTGCTGATGAAAAAACTTGTGAAAAAATTCCAGTTTGTTTACAACATCAAGTTCTATGTGCAAATGGTTCTGGTTGCATCTTGGAAGATTTTGTTTGCGATGGCCATCAAGATTGTGCTGATGGCTCAGATGAGAGATATTGCAACAATGAGTGCAAAAAAAACGAGTTTCGATGTTCGTCTGGTGGCTTATGTATTCATTACTCTTGGAGATGCGATGGAGTTGCAGACTGTAAGGACGGTTCTGACGAACATAATTGCACACTCGCTAAACCATGTGGCCCAGGGCTATTTGATTGTGGCGACGGAGAATGCATTGTGATGAAAGGACGTTGCAATAAGCGATCTGATTGCAAAAATAATCGTGATGAAGAAAAATGTCATTTTTGTGGCAATGATACATCTTATTGGCGATGTACTGATGGAAAATGTATACCAAAAACATGGCTTTGTGATCAAGCTAATGATTGCAATGATGGAAGTGATGAAGAAGATTGCCATGTTTGCCTACATCAATGTTCAAATGGTACTTGCATAAATGAAACCCAGATTTGCGACCGTTTTAAAGACTGTGATGATGGTTCAGATGAAATTGATTGCGATTATTTAACAACAACAATCATGCCAGCTTCGGTTTATACAAATCTTACCGAAGCAGCCACTACAACAGTTGTTTCTACTACTGCAGCCATTGTTTCAACAATTTTCCACTGCGGACCCAATGAATTTCTTTGTTCAGACGGTACTTGTATTCATGAGAAAAGACTCTGTGATGAGCGTGTTGATTGCTCAGACGACGAAGAAATAAACAGATGTGCAGAACATCATTGCATTAATGAGTTCTTTTGCGGCTTAAATAGCAAAAACAAGTGTATCTCTGAGAATTGGGTATGCGATGGTTCAGACGATTGTGGTGATAATCGTGATGAAGTGAATTGTGTTGATCACCAGTATGCCATATCAAATAAGTGTGATTCTCAAACATGTCTCAATGATGGTAAATGCTATTGGGGCCATAAAGGTTATCAATGTAGCTGTACAAGTGGGTTCACGGGTAGGCATTGCGAAAAAGCAGCCGAGGTGATTAGAAATGATGGCGAAGCGGGTGTTTGGATAGTCGTTTTGTTGACTTTCTTTGTATTAGTGTGTTTGTTTTTGGTTATGTTTTACGCATATTTTAGAGCAATACGGTAAGTATGAATCGATTGAAGTTCAAATTGATTCAATTACTATTCTTTCATAGACGGGGTCAAAGTGCATCTAGCGTTCATCACAATGCAATCAAAAGCGTGAACGTTGCGTTTCGCAAAACGTTTTTCAAAAGTGATCAAAACGAGGGTTTGCTGGATATGGAGTCAGACAAAGACGCTGTAAGCGATAATGTCGACAATGCAATCAACATAGTGAAGGAAGGTTTTATGAATCCAATGTATGGCAAAATTGACCCTCGCGCACAAGCAGCTAATGTGGATAAATTGAGCGTTTCGAGCGAGTCAGGATCGTCAGAAGCAAGTGAAACGGTGAACGACGATTTATCCGACCGGCGACCATTGACAGGCAAAGCCACAAAGTGGTCGAATTTCAAATTTTTGTAAAAATAAATTATCGCGTAATTGTTTAGAGGAAGAGAATAAGACGAGAGATTTGTTCATTTAGTTTAATCATTAATTCATAACAAACGAAATATAAAAGTCAAATCATAGAATGAAATGCGTCGAAAACTTTTTATGATCGCATTTTCTGTAAACAAAGTGTAAATAACACAACTAACTAAGAAAAGAAACAAACAATTGCGTGCGTTTTCGATCGTTTTCTTCCTATATCGATTTATCGATTGTTTTAAACTGTTTGTAATTTTGGCATATAATTCAAATTTTATATAATTATCCGTGTTTCCCTTTGTTAAAGTTTTAAAATGCAATTCGAAGTAAACAAATTAATCGTTTAAAGCTGATGCTCGAGGCGATCGCCGCGAACAGTGTTCACACTCTTATCCGTTTGCTGCGTGCAACATGAAATCGAATATTCTCGTATCGAGTTTTATTCAAAGCCTATGTTTACAAAGTATCAATAGCACGGTGAAATTGTCGAGGGCATTCGTCTTCAATTCTCGGAATCTTTCAAACGCACACGTGCGATGATAGCAACAAAACTCAATTAGTGTTTAAATTGCTTTTTCTCAGATTTCAAACTTCGGGTTAGTAACCTCTTGTAAATTAAGCGAAACGTTAATGATTCGATATTTGAATTTTTATCGCCAACCACTTTCTTGGAATGATTTACGAATATATTTCTGAATTTTCATGAGATATTTCATTAAATTGCTTAAAAAACATTTCGGAAATTTTCGGGGAAAGTTAAACAATACTTTTGATCGATAAAAATGTAAAAATTGTTTATTTTGAAATCAATACGTTTATTTATCACCCATAAAAGATTCTTATGATCTTTGCGAGCAAAGGATGCAGTTATCGACGAATAAAAAGCCGCCACCTTCGTTTTCGGCTGTAAGTACGGTCACATCATAAATACATCAATTTGACTATTCGGTTCTTTTTCTCATTTCAGTTCGACGCTTCTTTTTATAGTGATGGCATATGATTTGAAATCGCACTTTCTGTATATATGCACTGTATGTACACTCGTGGTCAGAATAATCTTATCAAGCTTAAAACTCAGATATAACAAAAATTTATCGAGGAAATTTTCAAGTGAATAATTTTTGAAAAGGAAATGAAAATAATTTATATTTTGACTTTATTCAATCTTAATAGAGATTCATATTTTATAAATAGATGATAATAGAAATTTAATTTCACAAAAGTTAATATAAAAAGAATTGATTAAAAAACCAATCAAAACAAATCTCTACCGAAATCGCGAGCGATCTCCTCTAATTCCATTCCCATAAAATAAAATATAACAAATTTAAAACAATCTGCTTTCTGTGTTAACAGCATTTTAGCATGATTCAAATTTATTCAATTTTCGCTTTGTTTTAATCGATTTTTATGAAAATAAAATTTATACTATCTATATCGTGAAAAAATAAGATACATATTATTCTGTCCACGAGTGTACTTCTGTTATTGTGCTATATTTCATTTGAAAGATAAAGAAAATGTTCTAAAACTTGGTCACTTTACAATGAAAGTTTTGTTACGAAGAGAGGAGCCAGAAAACGAGTGTGTTGCGGAACTAAATTCAGATCAAAGCAATTCAAAGTGTTTGTGTTACATTTATGATATATTTCCTTATTCTGTATAAAAATTCTAAGCGCTCAAGCATTAATGATCTATCTATCCCTAAAAAATTACAATAAATTCTGAGTCATGGTGTAATCAAAACTATTTGTTTGTACAATATTAAACTTAACAACGTTCCATTTTGTTTACATAAACGTTCCCATAATTTGAAAATCAGACCATTTTTAGTAAAACTCTTTGTAATTGCTGGATTTAAGTGTTATTGCAAAATATGTAATGCAAAACTTAAAATTGTTTTGCTCGTTGATTTTAACCTCAATAAAACATGCGAAACAGTACTATTTCTCATATAATTTTGCTACAAATGCTCGACTCACAAATATATTAAAAGAATTCAAATAATGAAGCCAATATTTCGAATGTTTTATACCCAATGCATTTTAAATATCATTTGATAGAAGATATGGTTTTGAAAAATTACTTTAAAAGTTAAAGAAGTTTTATGGAAAATTTTTGCATATAAATATTTGCGAAACATTTGAGAAATTGCTCCAATGTTAGCTTTGCAATGCTAATTCTTGCCAATACACGCAATAGTTGTATGCTGCTGCAATAGAGAGCACCAGATGACGATCAAGGCAATAAATCGAAATTTCAACCGAGAGTCAGATACACACACTTAAGCAATGCAAGTATACACGAATATCAGGATTACACACGCCACACATAAAACAAATGTCTACATTTTTATTGCATCAATTACTCTTGATACATTTGTAACAGAAAGGACAAATCGAGTTCTCATGAACAAAATATTGATTTAAGAAATATCTTTCTCTTACACTTACGGTCAAAAACCGAACCTCATACAATTTCTGCGGACATGTGTGAATAGCATTTGTATTTCGGCTTCTATTGTTTACGCATCAACACAACAAATGCCTCTGCGAGTCAGATGAGCAGTGATTTCGTGCTCTTTAGATTGCAAAAATTTTGATTTTTTGTTGTTGGTTAAAACAGAAACGTTTGATAGAACAGATTTTATTTGTGAAATAAAAGTTTGTCACAGGAAAAATTTTAAGAATATTTGAATAATGGTCTCCACAAGTCACCAAGTTTTTGTTAGATTTCAATGAAAAAACAGACTGCAATTACTGTACTACTCCCGACAGAAAAAAGTATACTACCTCGAAAAGAATACTTTCCTGCATTTCATAAAATGTCACAATTAATAAGCTTTGCTTTATTGTAAACAAAAACGTTGTTTCAAATTGAAGTAAATTATAAAGTTTTAAAATGCCGCAGTGTTCAGAAACTACAAAAATTACAATTCTTGAATTATACTCAAAAAAAATGCATGGGAAGAGTTAAGCAATAACTATTCATTTTGTGAATCTTTATTCAATTCTTTGCCTTTACGATTTCGTGAAGTTTACGATAAATCAGGCCATTTGCCTCATTATTAAGATTAAAAGTTAGACTATTGTTAATTCAAGCTTATAATAACTTTAAAATGTAGTATTTATAAAATTTCAGCAAAAGCATTTGTAATAAATTAATGCATGCTTAGTGTATTGCAGTTAAGTATCATTTACATACCGTATACTTTTTTCTGTCGGGAGTAGTACGCTTAAAAACTCTGCTTATGAAAATTCCAACTTATTATTTCCAGTGGAGTATGCATAACTAGGTAAAAATTCAATATACCGGCCAAGGTATAAGCGGGGTACCCACCCATATGGTGAATACAGTTTCAGAAGGAATGTTTGTCCCGAATCGATCGTTTAATATCTTATCACTCGGAAACACATCAGTTTTGACCAGGATTCGCGACACAAAAAAGCATTTAAAAATAAAATCAAGCACAGTTATCAATTTTGTTTAAACAATCAGGTGTCACTATAAAGGGTGTATTTTATAAAACTGCAAAACTTTAATGCTGTTCAATTCGAATTAATGCAGTTTTATAAAATACACCCTGTATTCGAATGAAGGTGAGTAGCAAAATGTGTGTTTAAGTGAGTGAAGAATAGTTTTTCAATTTTTTGGGACGATTTCATAAAAAGTTAATTAATTAAGTTGCTTTTGCGTTAGTTAGAACAAAAAGATAGAAAGAATTCCTAAATAACTAATTTTTAAAAATGTAGGAAGCAAAAATAAACTTCAACATTATTCAAACTTTGATTGTTTGTAAATGTAGTGAGCAACCTTAATTCAACAGATTCATTTTTGCTCAGAAAATGTATCGCAGCTATACATATGTTCCAATATTGTTTTCTCGCCGTTCGAACGATGATCTGTGAATTGAACAGTTTTTTGTGCTTTCTTATCACATTTAAAAGCAATTGCAAACAGTTGAATTTTTTGTTTGTGAAGTATTCGATGTGTTTTTGAGGTGTTCGATTCAAGATTGTTTTGTTTTGTAAGAATACTTCACGAGTTCGTTTCGAGTTTGTTAAACGAAAGTTCTGAGCCATCATCAAGCCTTTTCATCAATGGTAAGTTAAGAAATTTTTTGCATTTTTAACGCGCATCGCTTTTAATGTTGTTTAAAAAACTGATTTGCTTCGCTTTTTTCGCCGCATCGCCGATGGACTCTACTCGTTGAGTAGGTTCAGAATATATATATCATATGGGTGGGTACCCCGCTTATACCTTGGCCGTTATACTGAAGTTTTTCCCATAACTGCATTTACAGTGTTTATTAGATATATGCGCAAAGTGGTCGCCTGACTTGCACAAGCATTTGTTGTGTTTAGTTATAAAAATGAACAATGCGAGTCGAAATAAAAATGCTTTTATCACATGTCAGCCAACATTAAAAGTTTCTCGTGTTTGACGGACAAATGTAGTGATAACAAGGTAGTTCATCAAACTTTGAAATCCATTATGTAGCCATTTATTTTACGGTTTATGCAATTCTGCACTAATTAATTTGAATATTTTTAATTTACTTGTATTAGTTCGTGACAAATCATTTGTTTTCAAATTGCAAATCACGCTTCTTTGTGATATAAAATTTCTTGTTTTGGATTCCAGAAACTTATTGTTACATATTCACTTTTGCAATACAAGTTTATTAAAATTTTAATGAATTTCCTTCTAAACCGTCGAAAAAATAAATTAATAATTCTAATGATTTAGATTATCTGATGTTTTTATATTATTTTTTGTATACACGGCGCATTATCAGTAAGTGATACATTTTATAATGGATTATAAAAAGAGAGCAAAGAGACTACATGTGATTTTTCTTTTATCAAAACGTTTTTTCGATGCTTTTGTAGAGATGATGAGATATACAGCTAATATCAAATAATTTTTTGGAAATTATTCAGAATTAACGTTGGCGAAATTGCTCTTATCCTATGAGAGATGATTGTTTTGAATTTTTCAAATTTCTCTATTCATAAGTTCTTAAAAATCAGAAAATTCTAATGTTGAAGAGAGAAACTATTTAGAAAAGTAAAATAAAATAAATCAGTGCTAAATATTTATTTATTTATGTATGTTTCAACGCAAAGAACACTCATCTTTAAACATTAACTAAAATTCTTTAAAGCATAAAACAGTTAACAGAATGAAAAATTTTTAGTATCACGCTGTTAGAATAAAAACAATTAAACTTTTTTCAGTCAAAAAATAGAGATTGAAATTAATTTGGCGTGATTCTTTTTAAAGCTTATAATTTAAAAAGTTGAGGAAAAATTCAGAAATTTCTCACATAACATTTTCAATTTGATTGAGTTCAAATTAAATAAAAAGATTCAAGCAAAGTATATTTCTGTGATGAATATCTTGAAGCAACAATTTACAAATTCAGTTTCGATTTTTTAGAATTGTTTGGTCAACGTTATTTTCTAATCATTTATTGAACACAAAATAAGAACGAATATGAAAGTTTTAAAGCAAAAATCATAGTTTTAAAAAATTGATAACATTTTGCATATATCTTTATTTGCTTAAACGACACAAGCAAAAAGAAGAAACTACAGAATCAACCTTAGATTTATGTGAAAACTTTGAAATCTGAAATTTTACAATTTGACACTTTTTTAAATTAAAAAGTTTGATCAAAGTTTGGAAGGATCTAAATGAAATTTTTTTTCAAATAACACCATTTATTTGAAGAAATTTTTGTAACAGAAAAGCGAATAAACGGTCACATTTGAAAATGTCACAAATACAATAGAAGGGAAAAAGAACAACTGCTTATTGATATGTATTATTCATGAAACTGGGCAAATATACGCTGTGTATTAGATATTTTAATCGCTGTTAACATCCAATATAACCATATAAACGCAACATTGAACATACAAAGAAATTTTTGTAAAATGCTTGAGTGCGTTTAGATATGTGTTGTCATTTAACGGGATTTTTTCTCGCTTCATTAAAAGTACAAATTTGTGCATAATATCAACTTTGGTGAAAAGCTTGAGTGAGTGAAATTTTCAGGAGAGTTTGACATTTTTCGATTCAATCTTAGAAAGGTTAGCTAACGAGAAAATTTGAACAGTGGAAAATATTATATTTTTAAAACCAAAAATACATTAATCGCTCATCAAGGGAAATCATTTCCGCTTTTTGATTTCTTTTTCCAAAAAATGAGTCGATGAAATTTAAGGCAAAAAGGGTACAAATACGTTTCAATTATTAATTCTTTTCTCGCAAATTCATAAATAGCTATTAAAATCCGTAAAAATCTTTGCATTTTGAGTGGTAGGAAGGACTTTCTCAAAATGGTCGTTCTTATGATTATTTTTGCGGTTAACTTTTAAATTATGTACATGAACATCATTTTGTCTACACACATCTCAAAGGTTTTTCCTTTTCTTTAAAAAATTGATCTAAAGGGATGAAATGAAATGTAAAGAATAATGTTTTGAGAAATTATTAAGTGTGGATAAGTAAAAGTAAAAATTTTAATTATAGCTTCAGATTTCACTTTTGTTTTTCTTCAATGCAAGCACGTTTTTACGGTGCGTACAGAGAAAGAGCTTGAACAATTTTCGGATCTTGCTTCGAGCCTTCTTTGAATTCCTCCAACGTTAGCTTATTGTCTTGATTCTGAAACAAAGAATAAACCTTATTAGGGAGACAAACGAAAATGATATCAAAAGAAAAATGTGACATCAATGTAGATGAAACTAAATTTGAGAGACAATAACTCTTCGTATTGACTCAATTTATTCTCATCCAACAAAGTTTCAAACGTTATTTGGAAACAAAGTAAACTTTATAAAGTTCTAAAACTATAATAATTCTGCAAAAGGAAGCTTTTAACTTAAAAAGTGTTTGAATAGTTTGAATCGGTTTGATTGCTTTACTAGAAATTTGAAGAGAATCTTGCATACATTCACTTGAGACGTGCAAGAAATATCCGAAGACATAATAATTATCCAGGTACATATAAAATAAAAAGAAGAGAATCATATTTTTGCAGAGGATTTTGGTAGTCATTTACACATAAATTGATGTTATTAAAAAATCTAATGAAAATGGTTCAAATATTATATTATCTAATGAATATAGTGTTCTGTTCAATCATTCACACAAGTTTCAAAAACTCATGCATAGAATTACTGAACAAGATTGATTAGCCAATAATTTCTCACACAACATGTAGTGCCTTCGATTTGTCTCCAAACAAACACAACAGTCAATGGCAGAATCTTTTGTTATTAAATATATCGGCTTTGTATGGATAAGATAGCAAAACATTCAGCCATTAACTACATTGTAAAGACAAACAAAATGCAATGTTGTGCACAGCAAACTCAACAAAAAGTAGCATCTTTTATATAAAAAGGCCATTGATTTTAGCCACTTTTTATTGGATCGAAAATCGCTCTTTTCATTCTATAAAGCCGATTTGAAGCCATATTTTTCAATGCAGTTGCTTTGTAGCTTTCGAGTGAATGAGCATTGAATGAAAATGCGCAGCTTTCTCAATGTTCACAATTCTTTTTTTTTAGGAAATTATGTTTGCGTTGTATTCTGTTGCAAAAAAAAAAAAATAATGGTTTCAGCATAAAATGCCATTACTGAAAAAGAAATGTTGGAAATGATCGCCTTAATTGCTAAAGTAAATACAATTTTGGATATAAGAAATATATGAAAATGTTAAAACATGTGCGTTACGATTACAAGAAATGAGAGTAATTTGAAAAATACTTTTAATCACTGGATAGACGCAAACTTGCAAATTTTATCTCACTCATTGTAGAAGTAATATTTTTGGATAAAATCTGTTTCACAAATGTAATTCAATTGTGAGAAAAATTTATAAATTCTAAAGCTTTGTTTTTAATGCATTGCTTTATATGTTTTAAGTAAAACTTTTTAAATCTTTTCTTATCGAAAACGCTGAAAGTTAAAAAAAAAGTTAGTGAAAGTGAAGTCGAACTGCACTCTGCTTTTCACAAATTTAAGTTAAATTTAAAAGTTTAAAATGAAAATTTAATTACATAGCTGAAGCATTGTGAATTTTTGTAAACATTGACGATAATACAAGCTGTATGAAAATAAAAGTGACAAAAATATATGTCAAACTAAATAAAAAAGAAATCAACGCAAAAAATAAGACCACTAAAAAGGTGAATATTTTATTTATTTTTTATTTAATCTTTATTCAGAAAACCAAATTAGACCAAAGGTCTACTCTTCCTTTAGTTTCTGTTTTGAAATCAGAGAATAAAAAAAGAATATTAATTGTAAATTTAATAATTAAAAGAGATTTCATTTGAAAGTTACAAAGTCAGTCTCCTCTCGTAATTGTGATGGCAAGCCACTCCACACCATCACTCCTTCAATTCAGCCACTCGGGCAAAACAAACATTCAAATGACAAACCTTCAGTCCCTTTAGCTTCTTGAAATCAAACATCTCTGATTTCAGACCATTGCTAGTCAAAGGAGGGCCAGGATTCAGTTCAACATTTCCCAAGATCAGCAGAAACCGAACAATAAGATGCAAATGAGTCATTGTTGTAAATTCGTGAAATCGAACCGTTAACAAACTCTCGAGACAAATACGCTTGAATGGACTCATTTTGTACATATTTTCACACCAATATGGTCCTGAGACATTCGTTCACAAGCCCAATACACGCCTTATGACAGAAACCCAATATTAAGGTACAAAAACCTCAAAATTATGAGGAACCCAAACTTTGTTCAACTGCACGTTACTACAACAATAATCTCAACTAAAATTTTCTAATTGACAATTTTTATGTATGACCATTGAATTTTGCGGTAAATAATAGTGAAATGTACACAGTCCTCCTCTCCGAAGACTTTTGCTGGACTTTGAGAGAGCTTCTTTGTTGATAAATTTGTTTTTTAACAAAGTGTTTATTAAAAACTTAAAAAATCTCAAGACTTAAAAGTGATAAAAACTAAACAATGAACTAAAATTATGAGCAAAGAAGCTCACTCAAAAGCCATAAAAAGTGTACGGATGCGAAAAGAGTGCCCATTTCACAAACATTTACTGCAAAATTCAATGGTCATACATAAAAATTGTCAATTAGAAAATTTTAGTTGAAATATTCACATTTTTAGTGGTCTTATTTTTTGCATTGATTTCTTTTTTACTTTTTTACATATATTTTTGTTACTTTTCTTTTCATATAGTCTGTAGATATTGTAATTCGTACTTGACAAACTATTCTCAATCAATCAGCAAATGATTCCCTCTTATTTAAAATTCTAAAAAAGGGTTAAAAGAAGTTTATCTAAAAAGGACAAATATTGAAAAGCTTCATTCGATAAAATGAGAGCATTTTAAGATTGAAAATTGTGAATTCTTAATTTCTATATTCTTGTAAAATAGCGATGTTTCAAAAGTTTGTGATCATAGCTTCGATTTAAACAAAAGATGGAACGACATTATTCTACGTTTACTTTCCTTTTAGTGTAAAACAAAATTAAAAATAAAATAATTATTCATTCGATTCACAAGAATGAATAGCAAAAATTAAATTTGCGTACGAATTTGGAAAAAAGTTTTGATTTGAATTTGTCACGCATTAAATTTAATGCAGTGTTGTGCTAAAACGAGTGAGAAATTCAAAAATCGATCGATTATCTACTCTAGCAAACCTCACGCTTTAGCGGTGAGCCAAAACTGGTTCGATTCAAATTAAAATAAGGAATGCTCATATAAATTAGAAAACAATTTTTTATAATGCTGT
>NCKU01001946.1:0-21733 GCA_003675995.1 Dinothrombium tinctorium
TGTTAACACATAATGAGGGGTATTTATAAGTATGTGAAGAGTTTAGAACAGTTAGAAAACGTTTATTTACAGCATGAGTACAGCGTGGATATGTCTAACTATTAATAAGATTGGCGAGGCTTGTGTCCCCCCAGTCTTGGCCGAGAATATCGGACACTTCGGGAGACGCGTAGTCGGGAAACTCGAAGTGCGAACCTGAGCTGCTCGAAGCGGTCTCGAGGGTGTCCAAATCGGAGATGGGCGTCAGGTTGAAGCTGGCCAACTCCTGCGCCCAGTTCGACTCGAGCTGAAGTACGTCCGAGAGGTCGTCGAGGTCCGAGAGACTGACTGAGGAGGAAGTGGCTGCGGGAGAGGCGACCGAGGAGCACGTGGTGGTCGCTGGGCTCGCGGAGACGACGGACGGTTCCAGTTGCAGGAGAGTGGCGGTCGGGCTGTCTGCGAGGGGCTGCTCGGCGGTCGCCTTGTCCAGGCCGAGATCGTCGTAGAACGAGAGATTTGCACTTTCCGGTGACGCGGGTTCGTCCGCGTGCGGCGAACAGGGCACCTTTGCCGACGCTGGGGCCATCGGGTTGGCGGTCGGCGAGAGCTGTGTGACCGCGAGCGGGATGCGGCGCGGGTTTTTGATGCTGTCTTTGAGCTTCTTGTCGATTGTAAGCTTGAATTTGAGACGATTCGGGTTCAGAGCGAAGTTTATGGCCGCAGAGTTGACGTTGAGCCGCGCACTGTTGTTGGCGTTCGCACCTTTACCCGCTTTGCTCGCGGCGCTCGGAGCGGGACCCGAGGCCGGACACGTCTTGGCCTTTTTTCGCGGTCGGTACTTGTAGTCGGGGTACTGTTGCATGTGGAGAATCCGCAGGCGTTCGGCCTCCTCGATGAACGGCTGCCGCTCGTCGTCGCCGAGCAGTTTCCACCGCTTTCCGAGGCGTTTGCTGATCTCCGCGTTATGCATGTCCGGCGACTGTTCGCAAATCTTCCTGCGCTCGATCTGACTCCAAACCATGAACGCGTTCATCGGACGCTTGATGTGATTCGACACCTTCTTGCACTGCGTCGCGTCCGTGTACGGTGTCCGCGACATCGACGACACCTTCAGTGAGCCGAAGACGGGCATCTTGCAGTCCGTGTTCTGAGGCACCATCGTTCGATTACTGCACGCGAGAACGGCAGCTGCGATCACAACCATCAACTATACCATCAATGCGAGACCAACTCTTCAAGCATCAACTATACATCAACTAAAACATCAACTACACCAATACACGCGTCACGCAGTGGCAGCCAATCAACACGCAACCAACACACATCCAACGCTACCCTCCCATCGGTCATTATAACTTCAAGGACCCATCGCCCGCCCGTGGGACATCGGCCCGACGCACGGCCCTTGCCCCGAACCCGAAAGCCGAGTCTGTGTAAGGAAACCCTTTCGTGTCATTGTGCGTCTTTCGCAACTAACTTATATACGCTGTTATAAATACTCGTTCGCAATGTGCCAATTCACAGAAATGCTGTGATCACTGTGATGCTGCCTGCCAACTGAACGTCACCAAACACATGCACGGTTATTCAACCCGTGTTTACCTTTTCGCAGATACGTGTACTCTAATTAATAGACACTTAATTGCGTCTTCACCAACTCGCACTCCGTACCATTGCACCCGAATATTAAACTGCGATCCGCAGCGAGAGCGGCCGCGCTGTCGGGTCTCGAGTGCGATTGTGCTCTCTGCCAGCATTCGCAAGAAGCAATGATCTCTGCTTCGCTCTCGCTGCCAATCGATACCTGATTCTGAGAAGCACTGTATCGACGCGTGCAAAGATGCATTTGCAGGGTATCAACTTTTCGTGCAGCAATCGAGTTTTATTTATCGTGAATTACATGCATCGAAACTGTTGACCGCAGAGCGATCGTCGGCCGCGGAGCGGACGCTGGCAGCGCTCGCGGTGTGCGTCGCATGCACAGCGCGTTGTATGTGTGCGAAGCGGGTTCGGACTCGCTGCTCGAGCCGAGCGCGAGTCGCTCTCACGAACATGGTTCACATCGCGCGTTCGAAGACGCGAACGCACTGCGCTCGGCGAGGCTTTTGCACCGGGCTCGGTGCGACAACGGCAGGCGTGACCTGAGACGCAACGCCTCTATTAAGTTTAATCTATAGTCTTGAAAATAATGAAATTTGTTTCTTTTTAATTTCAAAGGAAATAACGCGAAACAATTTAATAGTTAGTAACCCGCAAAGGTGAAAACACTTTCTAATTGCGTTCCGCGAGCCTCGATCTCGCTCATTGTCTCATTGCTTCTTGCTGCTCATTGTGTCTGCTTTGCGTAAATCGCTCGTTCGTTTTGCATTCGCCTCTTATCGTTTCGAGAGGTGAAAGTATGAAAGCGAAACAGCAAACTCATCGCCGCTTTCGCTCGCAGCTCGATGTGTTCTATTGCAAAACTTCATACAGCTGGTCTTTGAATGGAGGCTCGCAGCTTTCGCTTTCTTCGCTTTTTATTCGTTACTTCTCGTTATTAAGAAGCGAGCGCTTTTTGCGAACTGTTGCGAACGCAACGAACCCCTTTTCGCGATTGATGCATTTGTTATACATTCTGCGTTCGCCTTCGGTTTCTACACTCATTCTTCCCACACACCACTTTGCATTCGCACACAAGTTTTTTAGAAATTGCTGTTTTATAATTTCCACTCGATTATTTCAACCGAACGAACGTTGTTTTTTCGAAAACAACACACAAGCCAAAGCTTATCTTTCATCTTTCGCATTCTTCGTCCCCTTCTCTCGCTTCTCGGTTCAATTCGGTACACCGAAATTTGTTTGAAAACACGCTACATGTTCTGCGCAGCAATCGAGGCATTGGAAACCCTTTTCGGACGCTCGCCTCAAACGATTTCATGCGATCGCAAAACGTTTTTTACCATTTTTGTGTTCAATTTTTCATTTCGCCTTTCAAGTGTTGGCGAAAAAATTTCAAAGCGACGCTCGTATCTGCTTTAATGTCAGTTAGCGAAAGTTGACGCAAATTGCGAAACGCGAATAATGCGTTTGAGTTTGGACGCTGGCAGCAATTGCGCCGCGAAACAGTTTATTCTCGAGCAGAACGCAGCAAAAGCGAAAGCGTCGACTTTCTTTCGAATTATAACTGAATTGAATTACGTGCAAATAAAGAAAGTTGTACGCTTTGCAATTTAAATGATCACAAGAAAAAGTGTGGTGAAGCAGAAGTTGCTAACGAAGCGGTCATATATCAATTCAGCTGCTTTCGCTCTTTTTATTGCACAATTTTCAATTTTTATAACATTTCGAAGGAAAAGTGGAAACGAAACTCGAGGTTCATTTGCTGTAATTGTGAGTGGTACAAAATTGAATGCTAATTTTTGGTGAGTGGGCAGTAAAAGTGAATGAATATTGTGAATTTATTTTCCGCAATTCGCAAATATTTAAGTTTTTTCATTTTTATTTCGTTTCGTTTCGACAACACACACAGCCTCGAATTCGCTCGCAAAAAATCGGATCAACATGAAAAAACGTTTATTCTAAATGCGCTCAAATGGTATTCCGAGTAAATTGCAATAAATTGTGAGCAAATCTGAATCACGCGAATGTGCGATTAGCCGAACATGTTGCTGCTTATCCTCGCTTCTTTCTCAATCTTTTTACCGTTTTTAATTAACAAATCATTTTGAAATGGCGAAAACAAAATTTTTGACGGCGAAAACGAGCTAGCGAATGTTACTTTTCGATTCGTGATTTATTAAGCTCGCCGAATGGTGGACTCGAAATTTTCGTTGCTGCGCTCGCAGCGCGGACGCACCAAATATTAATCATCGAATTTACCGAAGCGAAACGCGCACATGTTTTCGCGGAAACTTATTAATTCTGAAAACGGTTCTTTTGCGGTAATTCGCGTCACAGTGGAAAACAGCGCCGTCCAAAAGTCCTACGCCGCGTTCATTTCGAGTCGATTGAATTTTTAACTAAAATCTGTGCGGATTTTGATTTCAATCGACTTCTCTGCTGTCCAAGGCTCGTCAATCGATTCAAAGCGATTGCAATTGAACAATATTCAATTTTTTTTCCAATTATCGCTAGCTCTCGAGCACTTTTGTTTGTGTTTCTCTCCGATTAATGCGCATTAAAGAATGAAAAACGATGAAAACGCGTGAAACTTTAGATTTTGAAAAGCAGGTGGAAATGAGTGGAGATAGAAGAGAGACTAACACTGAAAAGTGTGCTGTAAAAATTTTGATATTTTAAAACTAGGACACAAACAATATTTTTCTCTTCTTTTTCGTGTTTAATTGTGTGGCAAACTTTTCTGAGACACAAAGGCGATTAGCATCTCGTTTATGGTTCTAGGAATTAACTGAGAAAATTATCAATTTAAAATTTTTCTTCGTAATTAATTATCGAGCGCTTTTGTCATTCAGACATTCTGGCTAATTTCTGTTCACTATCCGTTTTTGTGCAGCTTTTCAATACTCTACGAAAAGCATAACCAAACCGTAGCAAATGATCGCTTTTTTCTCGATTTTGGCCCGGAGACAAACTGTCGGTCGTTTCGCGTAATTACTCGTAGACACGCGGTTTAAATAACCGAATTTACTCG
The DNA here is from genome assembly GCA_003675995.1 of Dinothrombium tinctorium. NCBI lineage: Eukaryota > Metazoa > Arthropoda > Arachnida > Trombidiformes > Trombidiidae > Dinothrombium > Dinothrombium tinctorium. The sequence continues at coordinate 4,610 of NCKU01001946.1, forward strand.
AGCAAAAAAAAATTGAAAAAACAATCACACAGATATGCATTGTCTCGAATGCGTATGATCGTGTCAAAATGTCCTCAATCGCAGGCAAAGCGTTTTCAATTAAAGTCTTCATCTATGTTGAGTTCATTGAAATGCGACCAAAACTCAAACGCACACAAAACACAAATAGTGTGTGAAAATAACGTTTTCATAATTGTGAACTCTTCTCTGTGAATTATTAGCAGGCGTGAGTTAATTGTTTTTAGCCGGCCGAAGCTTTTTACAAAGCCTAAAACTGCTTTGTGTGAGCATTTTTTAGCGTTTAGCTCGAGAATTCAATGGAAAATATTGCAAACAACGAAAACATTTTAAATAAAGCACTTTTATATGATTTATTGCATTTCCGAAGCCGTATCTAAAATTAATGAATTAAAAAGAACGGAAAATAATGTACGATTTCTATGAAGCATCCATTGTGCTGTACTTTTTGGTTGCGTTACACTTCTGTAACTCAAAAGCAATGAGAGTGAGTGTGTCTCGGTTTCGAATGCAGAATTTTATTTTTATTCGCTTCTTTGCATCACACACCGCGAAATGCCTCTCACGAACGCACACTTCTCGGTATCTCGACTCGAGCTTTGTTCAATTGCACTCGATTCAAAGTTTAGCCTTATTTTCAAAATCAGAGGTGGTCTTCGTTCTGTCTCTCGAAAAGCTCTTTTCGCCACTAATTACTTCCACAAATAAGTGTTATTTCCGTTTATTGGCGGATACGTAAACTGTCATTAAGTGTGTGTGTGCGAACACGAAAAAGTGCAGCCGCCGTTCTCCAGTTTCTCTTTGAATGAGCGTTTTTAATTGAAACGATTTTTACTCGAAATTAAGAATTAATCAATAAACATAATCAATAACAAACTGAGTAATGCGATTTAGCGTTTGATTAAGAATTCGGGAGATGGCGGCACAACGTTTTTTGGAGCGAACTCAACGTTGGCTTTCGAAAATTGAAACTTTTTCAAATTAATTTCTCAATAAATGCGCTCAAAAGCAGCGAAATGCGATTTCTTCGCGACTTCGCTGTGAGCGAATGCGTTTCGCGCTGCAATTCGATCGAACGGTTGTTGAACTAATCAACAGTCGCACAGTTCTTTTGCTGTTTTGAACGCAACGCAAAAACATTGAAACGTTGTCAAACTTTTATAAATACATTTGAATTCAGTAAACTTCGCAAACTCGTGTTCGCAAAACTGAAATATGCTTCACACACGCTGTGCGATGTTTCCAAACGCGTCACTCGTGTGAAATAATTAAAGCATGTCGTTGTTTCAAGCTCTCTAATCGTCTCAATTCAAAGCTTTAACAACTACGTTACCTTAAAGTAGTCTCCTAACTGCCTAATGCATTTGCTCTCATTATGTTACGCAATCCTCAATCCTCCATCAATTTCATATAGATTCAGAGTTTTTTCTGCTTGTTCTCCTGATGTTCTAAAAACAAAATGTATCGTTTCGAACGAAAAACTTTTTGACACGTTGCAAATAAGCAAATAATTGCGAAATGTGAAGAAAAATCAATAGCAGCAGTTGTGAGTGTTGTGAATGTAAACGCTGTCTTTTCATAAAATAGAAGCAAAATTCTGAGAAATTTACCTAAATTCATATACATTTTTCATGCTACTCTCAAATTTACATTTGCATTCACAACGCGAGACACAGCGCAAAATATAGGATATAGGCGAATTCCTCTGAGAGTCTGTGAATTACTCCATGTAAAAATTATTAAAAATAACACACGTTTTCGCATCCAATATCCCGAATGGAATGCGCAAATACTCCATCATTTTCATCACAATGTTACAGTCTCATTATTGGAAAGTAAGATTTTTTGAAGAATTAAATCAGAATTTAAAATAGGATCAACAATTTTCAGTGATTGTGAAATACATCGCTCGCAGCACACCTTTCCGGTAGACATAAGTTTCTTTTTTGCCTCTTCAATGTAATGATGGAAAGTAACGATTTTCATCGAAGCACTAATATCTAAATGCTAATCATGGAAAAACATTCGAAGTAAAGGTTTGAAAGTCTGATGAGGTCGCTTTTTTAAATTATGATTCGTTTGAGAGTGAATAAAATTTAAGCGAAAGACGAGACGCCGAGTTGAAAGTTTACTGACAAAAGTAATTGGAGACAGATGCACAAGTTGTGTTATTTGAGTAAACAATATAGAAATTAAGTTACCGCATGCGCTCGCAAACATTTTCGCCTTAAAAAATTCGCTTTTCATCATTTTTTCCATCATGTTGTACCTCGAAAGATTGACAAAATACATTTGCAATTACTTCACACTCTTGTGATTAACTTAAATGTACCATTTCGGCTTATGAATGCTCATTAAAAATTGTATTTGCATTCATCGCGAAGAATTCGTGTTTCGATCGCTGTGTGCAGTTCGCTTTTTCATTAAATTCTTCGATTAAAAGCAAGAGGAAAAATCTCGAAATAAGAAATAATATTTGATGATAAGTGAAAGCTAAAGTTTGGCTGTTTTTGAAATGGTTTCGATGCGGTCGCAAAAGGTGAATCGAAAGAGCAAAATAAAACGAAAATAAATTTGCCATTGAACAAATTTCACAAAGAGAGGCGAAAAATCCTTCACCTCAAATGCGAACGAAACGCAGCAATTACATAAAATGCAATATTATACTTATAAGCCTTAAGCATTTCTATCACATAGCTAAAAAGTTGATGACTTGCGAACGAAAATGTCGGTTTTTTTCTAACAAAAGAGAAATTTGGCATTTTTCACTTGGCGAAAAGTAAATTTTTTCTTTGAATTTGAGGTGGGCAAACGATGCACTTTAAGTTGCACACTTTTCAATGTACTTTCATATCGAATAAAAAGCTCTTTCAGACTTTCGTTTCAACTTATGTTGTTAAGGTTAAAAAGCTAAGCACTTTAACTCTTCAGCGAGAACCGAGAATATAAACTTTTTGCCTGAACAACGCTGCTGTAGCCGCTTTTGACACTTTTCACGATCCTCTTTTTTTTCTTTCGCTTCCAAATTGTGAACACGAAATCTCAAAATGATTATTTCATTTTCAATGTCTATTGAGGAAAGGGAGAGTTGAATAATACAGGAAATATAAAAAATCACGATCAAGGTATCTAATTTCAATGATAAATTACTGCGAGAGCGCCATCATTGACCACCGAATTCTTCTACAAATTTAATAAGAAAATGCGTAAAATATGCTGCATTTTAAAATGATAGCGTTGACATACAAAAGCTTATAAATCACTTTCTAAGCTTAATATATGACGCGTTTTTGCCAGGTTCATGAAACAAAAAGAATCATATCGCACATAAACACGAAGGTAATATGCTTTGCGAATTAAGCTTTTGACGTTATGATAAATTCAATGTTAATTGCAAATTGAGTTACATTGATCGTTGTAATAGCAGATGACAGTTTTAAAAATTATGATTACGCTCTCTACGAGATGATTAAGTAAGTTGCTTCTGGAGACAGAGTCAGAATTCACACGTTTAAAGCTTTGCGAAATCTCGAAATAGTTTTAAAAAGCAAGTGAGCACTTGCTATAATCTAATTTCGCTGAGTTTTTGCTTTTTAAATGACGACGCTTTGTAAAGCGATAAACTATGATTGCATCGATTTTATGCTATTCAGAATTGAATGTGAACGAAAAATGAGTAATTTGAAAACGATGCCAACACCTTTACTTGAATGCAGCCTTATGGTGATTATAAATGATCACTTCTGGAGTTCGATCACTGATGTTTGAGAGGAAATCTTTTATTCATTTGATGCATATCTTTTCTCATGAAACTCGACATGAAAGTGTCTTCCTCAAAAAAAGTACTTTTCGCTATGTCTTTGCCCGAAAAGAAAGTTAGCTTCGCATAAGTATATCAAATGATCGCCATTTCACACAGCTTAAGCACTCATCACTTATTTGCAAGAAACTCTTATTGTCGCCAACGTGCATAAACTGCATAATCCATAACAATTTTTGAGAAATATGAACCCCAAGCACTGCTCTGCAGCAGCAGAAACGAGTGATTGTTTACGAAAAATGCTTTTACTCGCGTAATGAAAATTTATGATTTCGTTTTTCTCTGCCGTTGTGCTCTTTTGTTTTGATCACGTCAAGCAGTTCGTGCAGACAGTGAGGCCAATATCGACAGTAATTAAAGGTAAAGTTTGGCCAGTTTTTCAATAAAGCAGACAAGCATTGAAAACGACGGATGACGTTTGAACGCGTCACCGAAATTTTTTCAAATTGCATCAATTAATCATATTCTTGCCTCTGGACAAAAGGAGGTGTTTATCGACAGTTCTCAATGCATCTTCATTGGATTGAGAGTCAAAAGTAAACTCAATTAATTCATCGATTTTCGGTGAAAATCGAAAGCTGCTAAAAACAAGCCTACAATTTGCTGCAAAAACTATTCAAAAACTTTTTACTTTCGCTCTAAAGCTGAAAATCTGAGTGTTCTAAAAAGTCGAACGTTATTTTTAACGCTAACGTTTTAAACGAGTTGTAATTCGCTTAAATTCATTTGTCAAGGGCCCGCATCAATTTCGATATGAATGAGCAGCATTTCGATTGTTCCTTAAACAGTTTCACAATTAAACAATCAATGAGCCCTCGAACGAACAGTTCATTCGATTGCGATGTCAAAAAAAGGTTTACGTTCTCAATCATTTTGTAAGTGAGTTTCTTGTTTTTTAATTAATTTCGTTAATTGCGCGAAAGCCTTGAATTTAAATGTTATCACGGGTAACCGGGTGCAGTGAAACAATTACGGTGTTCGACATCCGTCGAATTGTAAAATATACTCTTGAAGACGAGAAACGCAACATGAATATAAATTGCCATCGTCAATTGCACCTGAAATTGTGCTCTCTTCATTTCTTAAATTTATTTTTGATAATTTTGCTCATTATATGAATACTGTTATTCCAAAAATAGGACGGAAATGCAACCGCCGTGCGTGCTTTGGACTGCAGGGAGGCCAGAAAATCGAGCGAACAGGTGAAGGTAAGAGCAGCAGGCTCAGACAAGCATTTCCCCGAGCTTCGCTTATTCAGCTCTCCAAAAGTTTTACATTTCCTTTCGTTTAGGCAGGCCAACTTTTCTTCGACTAAGATTTTCGAAGCCTTTCCTAATGAAATTTTGTATTCGCAGCTCTTACCACAAAAATCGAGTAAAAAATCAATTTCGCTTAATTTGCGTTTTGTGCATGTTGAAAAATTTTTGTAGAAATCTTCTCAACTTCACTTACGATGTTTATGATATTTGAAATTCCGTAGAAAAACATAATTTTATGTATATCTCATTATTGTATAGAGCAATCGAGAAAACTTGTGTCAATTATGCAAACAGCTATTTTGATTTTTTTAATTTTAAACATTTTTATTGAAAATAATGAATTCATTTGTTGATGCTGTCGCAACGTTTAAACACTTTGCATCAATTTAAAGTTCACTTGCAAACAATTTTAAAGCGCTCAAATCTCACACGAATAAATCTTGAGGTAATCTTATTTGAATTGAGAAATGCTATTCAATAGCAGCCGAATATTATGCTTATCGTCAGAATCGTTTTTAAAAATGGAAAGTGTTCTCTTTTGGCGCACGAAGCTGGTTTTGAAGCGGTCAAAATCGTCAAAGTTAGGAAAAGCGACCATGAGCTGGTGTAATCCATAGATGCTATGTTCATATGTACATCTGCGAACTTAAATTTGAGTTTGAGGTGAAAAGTTGATTGAAAAAGAAATCGATGAAAGAATTTACTTTTGGGGTGTTTAGGCTCGCCGCAACGAATTTGCTTTTTGTGCGACCTTGCCGCGAAGGTGTGAATCAGCCCCGCATCTCGCGTCCTCATTTCGCTGTTCGCTGTGCATTTCGAATGTATCTCACACTCGCCTCCCCTCGTTTTAATTGTTTCGCAAATTAATAGCTTGAAAACGACAAAATGCTCGTAAATCCTTTTTTGATTGATCACTTCGGATTTGATTACAGAACGACACAGAAAACAAAGAGGGTGGAGTGCGATCGAACGAGAGAGGGCAATGGTCGCGTGGACTCGAGTTTCTTTTTTCCTGCGTATCGATGAGTGTCGGACTCGGAAATGTGTGGCGATTTCCGCACGCGGCTTACTCAAACGGCGGCGGTAAGCGAGACGAATGCAGCCCAATGTGCCAAGATGCGCTCATTGGTTCAATGCTCACAACTCTAAGTTCAAAACAACAACTTTTCGGTTGTTTGCATTTTCAAAACTAAGCTAAATCTGAGGTCAGGGTTAGACCTGCTGATTGCATATGCTTCGCTCACTATTTTGTCAGTGTAGAGGTTAGTTTGAAAAGAGTATTCCACGCTTTCGCCTTAAACAGCGACTTAAAAGCAGAATGAAAAGGTGGACTGCGAAAAGATGTCATTCACTCGATTCTTAGCGATTTGCTTTCGTATAACAATACGTTTTGAAAAGGAGTGTCAAACTTTTCTCGGAAAAGCTGCGATCCGTGAATTTTGGACATATGTACAGCGATCAGTTTTGCCGAATCGATCAATTCTTTTGCGTTCGCGGGCTGCGCGAGGAGAAAAATTGCACAAAAAGAAAACGCATGCTAAGCTTGAACTCAGTGCAAAATTCAAATGCAACAGTCATGCAGTGTGATTTATGCCGAATTGACCTTAATTACAGCGATAGTGAATTATTATCGCGATAAGTTTTTCAATAGATTCCGGAAGCAATGAGGGGTTGAATAACCCATTTACAGTATTGTTTTCCACGAAATTTTGCAACGAAAAGCTTTAAAGATCGCTGTCACAGCCGCGTTATGTTTCACAACTGCAGTACTTGGAATCGACGTTTCATGTTTTAAAAAATCACTATTCTTTCTGTGAATTCATTCACTCTTCTTTTTATGTGTATCGCGTTACGCAATTCACTCATTGCTTAATTGTGATATGCAGTTAAGACAATCAAACACGCATCTCCACAGCTGCGCTCGCTCATTCCGCTCAGCGTCGTTTGCGTTTTGCTCTCTCAAATTAACTCTTTAACAATTTACATTAAATCGAACTCACTCACTGAACAAGTCGCGTTCGAATTCTTGCGAAATCGCTCAAAATTCTTTGCTGCAGTGTCTTCGCAAAGTAAGCAAACGATGGATGCTTCATTTAGCCGCGCAGCGAAAGAGAGCGAAACCACTCCACTTTCCCATTAAACAGTAGGACATTTTAGAACTTGTTTCGTGCAAATCTTCGCTTTTAAAGCGAACAAAAGCATCCGATTATTAGTTTGAAGAAACAATTTATGAACTTTACCTCAGTTTTTGAATTTTACTTTGCCTATCAATCATTTGCTACTTTCGCGTAAATTCTTCCTTTAGAAAATACTCGCAATTAAATATCGTCGTTCAAGTGAACAATTGATGGCTTCTTTGAACGCTCTTCGCGCAAAGTGCGTATTTCGCGAAACGGTTTGTGAAAAGCGGATTGTGTAAAATTAAGTCATTACATCATCGAACACTATCCTCTCGCACTCCGCTCTCCACTCTCCACTTTTAACGCTGCTTAAACCACTCAAGACGCACTTGCATCACATCGCGACGTTCAATTTCGTTAATTCTCGAAAGAACAAATGCTATCGAACATTGTTCGCAGTTTATTAATTTTTTACTTTTCGCCAAAACACTAAAAACTGAATCGAAAATTTTTATTAATGACGCATTTCCGTACGTCAAGTGCTCATTTCTCGAGAATATTTTTAGAAAAGGTGCGCTTAATTAGCATTAATAATTGCTTTACTCATCGAGACATCGCCTTGAAATTGATTTCTTTAAAATAATTTTTTATTAATCACTTTAATAGGCGCTTTCCTTATACTTTATCTGTTACTTCTGTTCATCATTGGACGACCGCTCCATTACATGCAACTTATTCTCGGACAATTCAGTGGAAGAGGACCTATTAAAGTTTGGAAATGTGTTCCTGCTTTGAAAGGTATAAATTAATGCGAGCAAAATAAGTGTTGAAAGTGGGCAAATGTTCGAGCGCTTCATTATTTCAAGCACTGTACTGAGCATACAAATATTTTCAATTTACAAAATTAATTCGGAAATAATAGCATTAGCAAGCTCAGATTATGCATCAATTTCAATCGCAAAATATGCTAAAGTTTAGCCGTAATTCAAAGCATGTCAATTTGCAAGTCAAAATGAATTCTTTTTCTTTCAATTTGAGCGATGAGAAAAGGTACAAAATCTATTCTGAAATTAAAAAAATTGATCGAGAAACATTATGCAGTGAAACAAATGCAACAGGTACATGAGACTTAAGCATTGGTTTGAGCGTTTCTCAGCACTCACAAGCTTTTAGATAATTGCACACATACCTTTTGAAAAATGCAAAGTTTGACAGCGATCGAAGGCGTATGAGATTTACAAAATGAATATAACTGTTTCGCTCGTTAAACGCTCTCACGCGAATTGTGTATTTGAAAGTAAATCACAGTAAGAAAACAGTTGTCAGAGTTGAAACGAAAATTGATCGTAATTTTTGAAACATTTTTTTTTCGATCTAAAGTAGTACACAAAATATGAAATTAGCAAGAAAATATGCATTAGCGAAAAAACAAGCCGAACAAATGACGAACAAATGATATTCATTTTTCGAATGAAATGAATTTTTAACGATATAAAATTGAATGCATTTGCTGTTTGCTGAAAATCATGCATTAAATAATCTCAAAATAATAACACTTGTAGTTAATTATCGAAAACTTATTACGTAATTAAAATGACATGAAAACACTCGCGAAATTATTGTGTATGCATACAGTGTGTGCAGTTTTATTATCAATTTCAATATTCGACAAGCAAACTGAAGAAATGAATTATATGCGTGCATTCTTTCGCACTGCATTTCTCTCATTCAATATTCCTTTCACAGAACTTAATTGTTCGGAAAATGCGATGTTTGTTTGCGACCAAATAAATTATACTATCGAAAGCGAAGCAATTGCTTTTTATAATTAATACCAAGCATCGATTGAATTGAAGGTAATCAGCGACTTAACGTTGAGCCTTAGATTTGCTGAAAAGCAAAAAGCGCTTTTGAAGAAAACTCGAACGCAAAACGCAATACGCACGGGGCGGATGAATGCGATTTGAAGGACCCTGCTGACTGACAAAATTTGGAGGCCACTTCGTAATGATGTTAATTTTGCTCTTTTTCACTCGAATTTCGCTCTTTATTTGCATTTTTAATTCTTGTTTGTTGTTGTTGTTGAGCGAAGAATAAAACTTATATTTATGCAAAAGTAACCTTCGCAAACATTTGCATTACGAAATTTTGAAAATAGAAAGACAAACTTTGAAAAAATTGTACCGAAATTTATATTTTAGCTTCAGTTCTATTGTACTCAAACAATAAAACAATGAAAAAGAAAAACACATTAGCGTAGAGTGAACTGCAAACGAAAAACTTAAATTCACTGTTTGACAGGAATCGGATTTGCTCAACTCGCATCCACTTCGTATTTGACTATATTTTATAATTATTTAATGGCACTGACATTATATTACTTGTTTGCATCGTTTCAAAACCCACTGCCGTGGACTGTTTGCAATTTCGAGTGGGTAAATGATTGCAAAACCAAACGTTTGAAAATGAATCTACTACACAAATTGCGAAACTAAATGCAAACGTGAGCACATCTGCATCACTGTCTGCGCAATATTGGAGGTTCGATTGTTTAGCATCATAAACAGATTCAAATAATATCATTTTAAAGAAACAATGTTCTACATCTTTCTTCTGGATTAGATGAGGTAACTTGGTTAAACTGGAGACTTTGTCTATGTTTAATAGGCTCATGGATTCTCGTATACTTAAGCATCAGCAAAGATCGATCTTTGGGCAAAGTACCAGACATGATGATGAAACAATCATCAATTCAATAAAATTAAAAATTTTGCTCTTAGGTAGTCTATTTTCGGCTCTTTTTCCTTACATCGTGCTCTCATCGCTATTAATTGCAGGGCTGTTCACAAAAGGGTCATGGACTGGAATCGCGTATTCGAGCCCAAATTGATCAAATTATAAGATTCAGTTGTTTGGTATCGTGCTGTTGAACAATCTTTTTTCTCATTGGGAGTTTGCTTTGGTTCTCTCACTATGTATTCGAGTTACAATAACTTTCGAAACAATGTTTATCGGTTGGTTTTTCCTCATGTATAAATGCGTAATTTACCTAATCTCTCTTTTGAAGCGACGCAATAATAATCAGCATTCTCGACACATTAACGAGCATTTTAGCAGGTTGCATTATATTTGCCGTGCTCGGGTCAATGGCTCTGCAGATGAATATACATATTGATGAAGTAATCAAAGAACAAGGTATTCTAGTAAAACTTTTCATTCATCACAAACTCTTAACTTTTCAAACCTCTAAAATTCAAGGCTTGGGTTTAGCATTTATCATTTATCCTCAAGCTTTGAGCACTTTTAAATTTGCTCCTCAACTGTGGTCAATATTATTTTTTGTCATGTTGTTTACGCTCGGCATCGGAAGCTCAATTGCGCAGATCGAAACAATTACAACTTCGATCAGAGATCAATTTACTAATTTACAAAGCAAGAAAAGTGTTTTGGCACTTATTACTTGTTCAGTATTCTGCATCTGTGGCATTCCTCTTACAACAAAAGTAAGCAAATTAAATTTCAATATTAAGCTTTTCAATTCAAAATTTGAATGCATTGAATGATGGCAAATGGACGTATTTCATTGTTTCCGTCTAGTTGTTCTTGAAATTCTGAGCAAAAGCTTTTTTGACACAGATAAAATAAGAGGTTATTGAAATTTTGACCACTTTCAAGGAACTCGAAGAAATTTTAATGAGTTCGTTATTCAACAATTAACGCGATGAATAAACACTTCAAAGAATTTTTAACACTTGATTCTACTGAATCATTGTCACCTTTTATATTTTCATTAATTTTTTCTTTTAATTTTTGAGAACGACGAAAACAACTTTTTTCAGTTTACGCTAAATATTTACAACGAATATTGAATTAACTAATTGAGTGTTTATATTTGCTACAAGGTTTAGAAAACTTGAAAGTTTTATGTGATATTCAGCATCTCATTTCGCACGCATTAAAGCAATTACCTGCGCTGAAATTGTGGATACGATTTTTGAAAACAATTGACACAAGACAGTCAATCAGAAGATTTTATCTAAATAATCATTACATTTAATAACAGTTGCTTTATAACAAACAATGTGTTTAAATGACTCACCCATACGACATAAAATTTGCAGCCTCAGACAGTAAATATGGTGAAAGCGAGAATTGAGTTTTATTTGATTCAAGCGATGATTCTAAAATTGTAATTAGCTTTGAAGTCAAACTCTCAAATTTAAACAAGGAAAATTGTTTCTAGGAAATACTATTGAAGACTCTTTTAAAAACAAAACACAACTTTTAAATTTTATCTTTTTTATTTCTGGGAAAAATATAAATTTATTTGAATATCATATTTTTTAGCTTTATTGACTTAAACACATAAAATTCCACGTATACAGTGCATATGTAGTTATGAAAGTCAGTTATGTTATTTTCGTGACTTACTACTTTGGACAGAAAAAAGCTTTACTTCATAATTAAGTATGCATATCGTATATGATACTTTTTTCTTTCAACAGTAGTACATTTTGATATTTCATCTAAATAAAACAGAATCTGAACATAATGTAAATTGTGAGATTCAATCAACACGTTCGAATGTAATTCGAGCATCGAGGCTTTGGTTCACTTTCATATATTAAATTTTATGTTGGAAATGATTGGACGTGTTTTTGCTCTTTCAAATAGAGCGCTTTCTCACTCAAATTCTCAAGAGGTTTAATAAACTTCGCATTCGAGATCATATGAGAAGCCATCTCAGAAAATCGAGTTAACATCGGGGAAATTTTGCCATCAAATGCGCCATTTAATGAGCTCAATAATAATCAAGAATAAAAACACTTCGGCGAGCAGCGATAAAAATATCATCGACCTTTTAAAAAATAAAATTAAATAAATAAAATAAAATAAAAAAATACGCGAAAAAATCTTCTCTGTAAGCATTTTCATTTGAATAAGTTCTACATATTGAATTGGTGATGAGATATACAAGAGGTTGTTTGTGTCAAGAGCTTCTATTCATTTTCAACTTAGATTTTAATATTTGAAAATGAGCCAAATCTTTCATCTGCAAATCAAGTCGTTCATGCCCTATACAATACCAAGAATCTAAAATTTGATATTTTCTTTCCCCTAATTGAGCTTTTACAGTTTTAATCTACAAAGCATACATTGAATTCTTAAATAATAAAATAAAAAATTTGTTTTCTGAGTATCAAAATATATTTAAGCTCGCTTTAAAAACAGATTTTGTTGAACTGACGTGAGCAGTAATGTGGTAAGTAAATTTATATAAAAGCTACAAGGAAATGAAATTTGAAAATCAAATTGATTCACCACCAACAAAAAGTTTCTCTACACACTAATGATATGTTTTTATCAGAAAATTGGTTAAATCCACTAGCAAAATTTTTTGTTCAGAATTTTATGAATGATCCAGTAATTCCCTCAGCAGAAAAGTTTTGTAAAGTTTGCATATGTGAATCGAAAACTGATTCCATGTAGAAATTTGTAAATTTTACGAATAAACAATTTTCTAAAAAATTTGTAATTTCATTTTTAGTAAATTACAGAATACTTTTTGATTAACTGCACTTTAATTAAGTTAAAAATATCTTCATACAAAAATCGAAACAAACAGACTAAATTCAAAACTATTTGTTCATAGAATCACGCTGAGTGCAGAACAATTTAAGTTTTAATCAATCATATAAATAATTTAATTCAAAATCTTATGTGTGACTTTTTATTTTTTCTAATTGACCATCGTAATAACTATCAAATAAATTTCGTAAGAAAAAATTTAAAAATGTAAATAGGTAAAACATCTCAAAATTACGTTGTTTTTTTTCTAAAATTTATTTCGCCAGACAAATAGGACCGAGTTTCAGCAAGGGAAAACGAAATTACCGTATTCCCTCACAATATGTGGCATGCCGTTGTGTCCTGAAATTCGATTTTCCGCATCTAAATTTGTTTCACTTTATACCGTCATGTAGTTATCAACTGAATCTTTTAAAATACATTTTTTAAATTTGATTTTATCACTTACTTTGAATGATTTTTTCACTTATTTCAAAAAGAATTTGTTGGATAACACTTTTGGCCTCTTGTCTTTTGACTCCGTAAACTGGCGTGTTTTTATACCTCGAACTGATCGACATGCCGCATATTGTGAGGGAATACGATAAACATAACTTCTGATGTTAAAACTTAAATAGTGTGAGCGGAAAATTTTAAAATGCTTAAGGGATTGTAGCACTTGCCTATTACACTTAAAAAATGCAATTGTCTGAAGTATTGAAAACTCACATCTTAACCGAAAAAAAAATAGAATTTCTAGGAAAATTCTTTTTGAAATCTTGTTATAACACTCTACTGAAAAAGTTTCACAATATGCCAAACAATCGGGATACGGAGAGAAACTTTTCTGGATATAGAGCTAAAAATAATGCACTTAATATGAAAAATTTAATTTATTTTTTTTATAATTCTTAAAGAATTCCTATAACACTTTGAGTGATGAAAATAGAGAAAATAAGATGTTCTCTCGGTCCTAAGAATAGATGTTTACTATTTATAGATTCATAATATTGATGTCTAGATTCAGGAATTGAGGTACAAATTTTACTTGCTTGTGAGAAAATGAGAAAACACTCATATTCCAGACTGATTGATCTCGTTTTTTAACTTTTTACCTTGAAGGCAGGACCCTACATAATGAATCTTCCCGACAACTATGGTGTGGGAACAGCAGTGTTTTTGTGTGGAATCATTTAGCTAATAGGAATAAATTGGATTTATGGATTAAATCAATTTTGCTCAGACATTAAGTTCATGTTGCAACGACCAGTTAGCTTATTCTGGAAAATATGTTGGTTTTATAGCACCCATAACTCTTTTAGTAAGTTAACACGCTTAATTAGTACCTTTAAATGTTATAAGTAATTTTTAAAAGGCGTTTACCATTCAATTTAGGCGATTTTTACTTATGGAAATTATCAGTTGGCTCTAAACGAAAAACAAGACACCGACAAAGGAATTCCCACATGGGGTCTGGTGATTGGTTGGGCTTCAGCCGCTCTTGCAATACTTAAAGTTCCTTTCTGGATTCTACTCACCGTGCTGAGATGTCCCGGTAACTGGAAACAAGTGAGTCATATATTCTTACCAATAAAACTCACGCGCTTTTTTTAGAAAATAAATCGTGCATTTAAACCTACTCCAGATTGGGCTCCTATAGATCCTGAAATTCGTCACCAATGGTACATCTGGAACCTTATGAAAAATGAAGATCAAAAGCAGAAATATTACATAAATTCTGCTTTTGTAAAGTATTAGAGGAAATAGAGAGATATAAGGAAAAATAATAATAAATATTTATTCAGATTGTGGTAATCAAGGAATACTTCATTAGAGTTCTTTCTGTTAATAATTTTAAAAATTTATGTCGTTAAACTTTTGCATTAAAAATTTTTCAACTTTTATAAGATAATTTTTTATTTATAAGATCATTCGTTGCGTGCATCTTTAACTGATTCATTAAACATTTTTGATGCAAATATAAAAAATGATTTTTCAACAAATTTTTAATACGAACAAGAGATAAAAGTATATATTGGAAAAAGAAATATTTTAAATTTTCACTTTTTACCAATTTACAATTGTACATCAACTTGTAAACTCTTTAAAAACTCTTTACTTACATAAAAAAACTTCTTAAAATTCTTTAATGACATTTTAAATACTTACCGCATTCGCTCACATTATGTGGCATGCCGATGTGTCCCGAAATTCGATTTCTTTCGCATGTCCCATTTTTCACTTTATACGGGCATGCCTTTAAAAACTGAACCATTAAAAATACATTTTTAAATATAATTTTCTCACTTTGATCAATTTTTTACTTTAAAAAAAAATGTTTGAAAACAATTTTGGTCTCTTTTTCTTGATTCCCCAAACCGATATGCTTTTGTAACTCGAATTGACCGAAATACCATATCTTTAGAGGGAATACGGTAACTAAGAAATCAAATAAAGTAAAGTAATGTAGATCAATGTTTTAAAATATTCAATCTTTTTGCTACTAAATTTTTCTATGGAAAAGTCACAGAGGCCGGAAGAAAAAATTTAGGCAAAACTTTATTTTTAACCACTAAGTGCTTATTGAAGTTAATTTATAAATGCTGATTGAACTAACGATTAGATCGTTCTTTATTCACAAGATATTGTAAATAAATTAAAGAATAAAAAGTTATTAAGCTTTAAATAAAAGTGACTTGATTAAACGTTTAATCAAAGTTATGATTTGATTTTAAAATTAATTAATCTCGCATTTGAATAAAGCCAAATACAGGGTGTCATTTCCGAAAATGTCAACTTCTGGCTAAAACTTTCAAAATTTTAGAGACAAAAGCATAAAATTCGGCGGCATAATTCAAAATTAACCGACAATTAAAATGAATCAATTCGTAAACAAATTGGTTCCCGGATTCTAGAGTTTTCATGCTTCGCTCAAGGTGCGTATTTTGAGGAAGGGCGTTTTTATTCAAAAATATATTGAATTTTAAAGTGATAAAATGGTGCTAACTTTATTTTTGAAGCAATATGAGGTAAAGAATAAGAGGGAGAGAAGCTAAAATTTGGAGGAAAAATTTGAAGAAAGAGGTTCTGTTTGGGACTTCCCGCGAAACGAACATTAACCGCAGTAAATCGAAGAAAACATGATGAAATTCATAGAAATGTCGTTCAATTTTTAAAAAGTTACAAAGAAAATGATTTTAACGATTTAAAGTGTTTCCGGATACAATTAGGCAAACAGCACGAAAAGCTCAATGAAACCTGCCGGAGTTCACAGCGCAACTGACTTCTATCATTACGTTTTTAGGGTTTTTTAGGTCTATCATTAGAAAAAAAAGGTTTAATCTTGGCAAATAATATCAATCTATCATTAATTGATACCCGGAATTTAAAATTATTTTCACCGACAATGTTTAGGTTTACTTAAGCGGTTTTTTGAATCCGCTAAAAAACCGCATTTAAGGATTTCCGGTGAAAAGTGATATGAGAGAATCGAAATCATGCTCAAAATATCCGCATTCATTGTTTGAGCTCATTTAAAAGAAAAATCCAATCAATTTCTCCATAGACAACATAAATGCATAAAAGTATTGAGGAACTCTTTCGGACATTCGCGTAAATCTTCCCGGAACCGATGCAAAAATCCGATTTTCTATATAAGTTGAAAGGTGAAAATGATTTCTGAATAAATTAAACAAATGGCAACTTATAATTGCTAACAACAAATTTTTTTAATAAGTATTTCAAAAGAAAATCTAAAAAATCTGAGCCAGTAACCAATGCTATTTAAAAATTTAGACATTCGTATATTAAATGTCGAAAATCGAACGATCAATTTAAAATAAATTTAGTTTTTTGAAGTTAGACACTAATAAATGGCTGCTCTCGAAATTGACTCCCTGTATTTTCAGGTTAATATTTATTAACCAGGGCTAAAAATATTAAAATGAAGGGTGCGCGAATAAACTTTCACAAAGTTTGAAACTTGATATTTTTCAAATGAACACTTACTGAGTAATAAGTTAAAAATTTTTTTAATAAATCAAATTATTCGTTTCAAAATTTTAATTTTTTGAAACATCGTCAATTAAAGTTTTGTCCATTGTTGTTAGTTCATTCAACTTTGATTTCCTCTTAAAAGCGTATGATTCCAGTAATAAATATATTTTCTTTTAACACTATGAATTGCGTAAGTGAAAAGGAAGTTGATTGATTCTTTAAACGAATATTGGTTGTTTGAAGTTGTTTAATAGTGGGAAAAATGTTTTTATTTTTTAAATTTTACTCTCTAATGGGAAACGGACAACCCGAATTTTTGATAACTTTGGTTTAAAGCACGCAC
>NCKU01001947.1:187-21713 GCA_003675995.1 Dinothrombium tinctorium
TACTTTCACTCTTCGAAGAGACCATTCTCACTTGTTTTGATTGCTTTTTCAAGGGAAACTCTTGCAAAATCATTAAAAAGTTTTCTCGACTCTTAACAAAATTTATTTCTCATTATTAAACTCATCGACTTTAAAAAAAGTTCATATTGATTTTAAACAAATGTAAAATTGTGTATGCAATAAAAGTACTGAAGACATAAAAAAATGATATTCTGTTCAAGAAAAAGAGCGTTTAATTTAATTAATTAAAATTAATCAAAGTTTTATCTTTAATTTATGGAAAATTAAACACAATTCAACTCAAATCGAATAGAACGATCGA
Source organism: Dinothrombium tinctorium (assembly GCA_003675995.1). Classification (NCBI taxonomy): domain Eukaryota; kingdom Metazoa; phylum Arthropoda; class Arachnida; order Trombidiformes; family Trombidiidae; genus Dinothrombium; species Dinothrombium tinctorium. The sequence goes on from NCKU01001947.1 coordinate 510, forward strand.
AACCTGTGATCGACCCCTGAGTTCGAACAGAACATTGAAAGCGACTTGAGTTCAAATTGTTTTTTCATTTTACGTTTAATTGATCGCGAAATCACTTTTTTCATTTTACCTCAAAATGTCGGCTTCGAGTTCGGCGAAAGAGTTAAACGTGGAGAACGCGTCTGAAAGATGCATACAACTCGAGCGGTTCGACAAGCAAAGATCAACCCGCCATACCGAAAGCTCATCGATTTATGATTTCTGATATATCAAATCAACACTTACTAACTTGTTAGCTGTGTTTTCCTATTCATGAGATTTACAGTAAACCGCACAAAAATCTCCCACCCTTGCAGGTATATGCGCATTATTAGTTGGGGATTTTTGTGCGCTTCCTGTACCTTTCTAATCTTTGTTTTTTATTCTTATTTGTTTTATAGATGAAAAAGGCAATCAAGTTTTAGCATTCGAATAATGTGGTGCAAAATTCGATTATCTTCTGATATGGCATACAGGATCTCAGTAATTGTAAATAATTGAAATAAAAAAGTAACCGATAACGATAAAGATAACCCAACGCGATAACCCAAAAAAAGTGCTATATTCAATTAGAAAAATCAGAGGTCGATTTCAAACCTAAAATCATAAAACTGATATCGAGATTAAATAAAAAAAGCAGCGGCAAATCCAAGAAGTCGTGACATTTTATATGCCGCATTTCAGTATCAATTTTGTATAAAAAAAGATCTAAAACGCATTACAAAGTAGCCAATTATAAGGAACGTAAATTTGGTCTCATTGTCTAATTTTATCTTTTTTAATCTTATTTCAAACCAATTCTGAGTATGAAATGTGGAAATTAAAGCCCGAATACCGCTTCCGACAAAGTTGGAGTTTTATAGAAAATCTGCTCTAATTCTTACTTTTCACTCAAATTTTTAATTACTGGCATAAATAAACTTATTGGAGAAAATATTTACTCTGTTTAATTTTTAAAGTTTAATTACAGTCTTTTTAATTTAAATTTCACATTTTGACGAAAGTTTTACACTTTTTGTAAAAACACTCATCGCGCGCTTTGGTGTTAACAATTTTTCAATTGTTGCAAAGACACTTTCACTCTTTGCAGCATTATTTCACCATCATTTGTAAATTCAAAGTGTATATTCATTTCGTCCACATTAGTTGTGTGAAAAACAAAATATTTTAAATGAGTAAAAAAGTCATGAAAACTAAAATATCTTTGGTCATTTAAGTGTTAAATGTGCTCATATTCGTAACCATAATTGAACGGATTTATTAAGCAAGCTAAAAATCATAAACAATGTGCGATACACCCTTTTATAATAAATTTATTCAATTATGGTCAAACATACGTTTGACAAACACGGGCAACCATATGAACGATCGACAAAACGACGTAGGAGACAATACTTAGAAGTGTTCATTTATATGATAAATGGAAATGCATCTGAACTTAAAAAATAGATTAGATTTAAATATAATGCCGCTCAAAAGTGAAGCTTAGAATTCGAAACAGTGTCCTGTTTGAAGATAACAAATATGTGAGTAAATCAAGTTGATAGCAATTAAGATTGCTTACATTTATGCCATTCACTCACATTTTTATTCATACACTGTTTTGATTTTCGTACTTTTCTTTTATGTCACTTTGATTTAGTACTTTAAAATCTATTTTCAAATCCACATTCATTTTCATATAGCTTAACACTTACAACTATTGTCTCCTACGTTGTTATGTCAATCGTTCATACGGTTGCTTGTATGTTTGACCACATTTAGGTTACGAAGAAGAGCGCATTTAACTTTTCACTGACCAAGTATTTTAGTTTTTATGACTATTTTTACTCATTTAATTTAAAATATTTTTAGTTTTTCACATAACTAATGTGGCCGAAATGAAGATACACTTTGAATTTATAAATGATTGTGAAATAATGCTGCAAGAAGTGAAAGTATTTTTGTAATATTGCAAAGATTGTTTACACCAAAGCGCGCGATGAAAGTTTGCAAAACGTGGCAAACTTTCGTCAAAATGTGAAATATAAATTTAAAAGATTGTATTTAAACTCTAAAAACTACAACCTTTTTCATTCCTGTTCAAGCAATATTATGAATTAAGCTTGATTTTATGAGGACCAATAAATATCATCTCATTTTAAATTATATCATATAAAGTAGTCTTTTTGAAGAAATCGGTGTGACCGATTTTCAAAAAAGAAATAAATTAAATAACGATTAATATTTCTAATATGTTTCAAGTTTTTTTCCCCACATTTGATTATCATTCATTCTTGGCACTTATCGCGAAGGAATTTCATTTCAAAAACTGATAAATTATTATAAAATGAATAAAAAAGCACATTTTAAAAATTGAGCGTAAAAGAAAAAATGAATTACAAACCAACATTTAACTCTTCCGTTTAGTAAATATGTTTCTATGATCGCTTTTACTTTCGCTTGATAATAAAATTAAGGTCATTTTCGCGACAACAATAAAAAAAAAAACTGATTTTTAATTATTATTTGAAATTAATTAATTGCGAATTTGATTTTTTTTTTAAACTAAGCTCGCTGCTTTTACATAAGCATTGAATGATCTTTTAAATTAACCTGAAATTTCTGTATCAATTACGAGCAATATCAATTAACTCTTAAAATCATTTTTTGCGCCGCAATTAAAAAAAGGAATACCATTTAAGTCTTAAAATAAAAAAAGAATTTTGGTATTTTTTCGCAGTCTTATTTTTTTATTAAGGTAAAACAAACAAGAAAGAAACACGATGAAATGTAAGAAAAAAGAAATGTTAACATGATTAATTATTTTGTGAAATGCTTTAATTGCCTCAAAGAAAAATCAATTAAGAATATCGCTTCAGAGTATGTGTTATTACTTTCTCAGTTAAATCACACACAAAAAAATGGTCAAGATAAGTGTAAATCTTATCGAATCGATCGTTCCTATTCAAATATGAATCGGTTGACACTCAGACAGCAGTGCATTAAAAAAGATGTGTGTCACGATTTTTGTTTTAATTAATTACTTTCAAGTATTTTCTACATTTGATTATTACTGTCAATAAAGGTGAACTTTTCAACGATAACAAGGAAGTTTTGCGAACAAGATCTTGCAAGTACATACATGCTATTACAATCAAAAAAGTAGATCGCTTATTTTTTTACTGTTTATTTTAAATTAAATTTAAACGCTTTGCTTAAACAATTACTTAAAGCATCATAAATTTGATAATTATTATCAAATTTCGGAGATTCCATTTGAGCTTAACTTTAAGAAAAGTTCTATTTGCTTCCCGCTGTTAACTTTGCAAGCCTTACTTTGTTAACAATGGGTTACAAATGATCGATTCAATAGAGTTCACATTTATAAATCAAAATAAAATTCATAAATCATGCGACTAACATTTTAAGTAGAAGCTTATTATTGAATTTTAATGAAAATTTTTTTTATTTGTCTTTTCTTAAAATGTTTTACGCTAAATATTATCACCTTAAGCTTTCAATGAATCTGAGCGACATTTATGAATAAATGCTAAAAACATTTCAATAGTCTTGCAATGGACATTGGTGTAAAAAAGTTAAGCAATCAACGAATTAGTTTAAGGACGATAAAAATAATGAAATATGTGCATGTTTCGACAGCCGATATCCAAAATCAATTTGATTTTTTAAATATATTTTCATTGTTAACAACAACGTGATTTTCAAATGTCAGCTCAACGACAAATGATAATTAATTCTGCTGAATTATTGACCCATATTGTGTAAAGCGTCAACATATTGAACAAAATTATAAAATGATAATAGCCACACGTAATATTTTATCTATTAGAGTTGCTGATATTAATTTTTACTTGACTTATATAACATCACAAGCAATGTAATTTGGTACTTTTTGACACTAAAAGTGAGTTCATTTAATTTTCAATAAAAATGTCATTTTTGAAAGAATAAATTAATTGAAACATGTGCAAAACAATTGAGCTCGGAGCTAAATTAAATACTGAACTTTGCTAAATGAATTACGTGACATGACTAACATGTAGTTTTTATTAAAATAACATTATGCATTCTTGTCAAAAAATTTCGAAGTTTTGCTTTGATTTTATCAAATTTTAATCAAATTTGGTAATCGTTTAACAATGTTGTTTGACAATTAAATTAAAACGAGCGAGAATCTAGAAATTTAAAAGTGTCAATTTACACCTAATAAGAAACAGAAGATTGTCGGAATAAATAAAGTCGATCACATTGCTAGCGGCACTCACACTTTTTTGTCTTAATAAATAACGCTTTCGGTTTCATTTTTATAACCAAGTCACCCACATTTATGGGTTAAGGTCGCTCTGTGGCCACAATGAAATATATGACAAAACAATTATTTACGAACGAGCAAATTTAAAGCTCAATATGACCACACCTGATCGATTGTCAGATTCGAAACAAATTACTGCGACCGCCTTATTAACAAATTCAAAACAACTCTCGATCAAATGTGACTCTTACTCTTAAACGTCAGACTAATTAATATCGGAAAGTAATTATTTCTTAATATTTCTATAACACCACTCACGGACCAAAACTAGCAAAAGGGTTTTAGAAGGAGGTTCCTTAGCCAGTTAAGTTCGATATAAAAGCAATTTTCGCATAAGTTCAAACAGTGTGTAAGAGTCGCTCTTAACTTTTGGTGCGAACATTTTGTACTTAATTTTTTAAATTTTCAAATTAATTTTTATTTTCTAATTTTTTTCAATATGATCGCGAAGGTATAACATTTCAAGAAATTGTTTGCTTTTGAATTTAAAAAAAGTTTTATCTATAAAAAGGTGCTTTTGCTTGCATTATATCTCGGAGGTGCGTACGCAATCGATAGCCACGATGGTCATCTTGGTGTGCCAGTTGCACACGCGGCCGTTGCAGCACCGGTTTCAAGTGGGTTGAGTGTTATTTCGCGTAAACAAGATGTAAGTTAATTGTGCTTATAATTTAAACTTAAAATTAACTGCAAATCACAGGCATATGGAAACTATGCCTTCGGGTACGAAATTAAAGGCCCACATGGAGAGGAAAATTCACGAGCGGAGGAAGGCGATGCGCATGGAAATCGTATTGGCTCTTACACTATTCACGATATTGACGGCCGTGCTCGAAGAGTAGATTACATTGCGGACAAATTCGGATTCCGAGCTTCAGTGAAGACAAACGAACTAGGCACACTTGCGAGCAATCCAGCTAATGCTGTTATTCATGGACCAGCTGCAGCTCCAGTTGCCCATGCTGCTCCAGTTGCTCATGCTGTCCCAATTGCTCATGCTGCTCCAATTGCCCATGCCGCTCCAATTGCCCATGCCGCTCCGATCGCCCATGCCGTTCCGCTCGCCCATGCCGCGCCGATTGCCCATGCCGCTCCGATTGCTCACGCTGCTCCTCTTTTAGGAGCTCCATTGGTTCACGCCGCTGCTCCAGTACTTCACGGTGGTCTATTGGGCGGTCATTATGGTGCTGGCTACTATTGAATGTTTTTTTAGTAAAAGCTATCTATTTAAATTTATTTTTGCTGTCGCTTGCAGTTATAATCAAATGATTATAAAATTACTTCAAATAAAGCAATTTTTACGAAATCCTCTTTATTCAACTTAAAGTACAAGATGAATCATCGTTTGCCTCTAAATCCACAATGGGAGGCAATAACCGAAAAGGCGGCTCCAAATATTGACCATCAATGTAAATCCTGTAAATGGTAATCCAGTGGCTACCAACTGCTCCGGATGACAATGAAGTAAACATCGAATCGACAGCTGCGGCCACGCTGCTGGTAGCATATGACAATTTGATAACAGTTGTTTCCGCTGAGAGAATACGTGCGCCTGAATTGATAAGAAAATTTGGTCAGTGTTTCCGATTGTTTTGTTCGGTGTGTTTGTAAACACCTGTTGTAGTTAACCACGTTTCCATTTTCCGCTTAACAGTGAGACAATCTTCATATTCGCCTGTTGTTGCCGACTTCGAAGGTACGAATATTTTACAGTTTAATAATAAATTTGTCTTTTCATTTTGAGATACATTCTTTGAGATAATGTGAGCGATGCGAATGAATTTGAGTACGAAATCGTTTGTCGGCTTCTCGAAAAACATGTTCTTACTCTCAATCTGCTTGTCGTTTGTGCTCCCTTTGAATGCGAAACAGATTTAAGAAAACTTTGCTAACTTCAAGTTATTGCTTACAGTTATTATGCAAAGGCACGTCGATTGATTGACAGCTAAGAAAGTTAACGCTTTGTTGTTGAACCCATTGCGATGCACGCTTCAGAACACTCGCGAAAGGCTCATAATTAGGCACTGCCAATGGTGAATCCCATAAGTCACGCGATGGGACGAAATCTTCGAACGCGAGCGTTTCGTGTTTCGGTGAACCGTACTCGAAATAAATTCGTATTATGTTTACAAATGGATTATTCTGTAATTGATTATTATCCCAATAGCAGCATTCGGTATCAATATTCCAATTTCCGGTTACAGGTGTAGCAACTGTTTCGGCAGAGAGTATTCTACCTAAAATTTTAAAATGAAGTCTTACTTCAGTGCAAATAGTGTGAAAAGGTACCAATAGAAGTGAAAAGAGTCAAAGTTTATAGAAGCAAACCAGAAGCGAGGAAGAAGCGAACAGCCACACTTTGAGTGATGCAAATTGATTTTTGCGTATAGTTTCAAGCTTGTCAGCTTTTCAATTCAGTAATAAGTGGATGCTGTAATTAAGACGAAAATAATGAGCACTTAATTTGCTCATTGCTAAATAGACTTTAATCACAGTAAACAAGAGAAAGAGAAAGAATCATTATTCTTCTTGTCTTTTCACCTTCAATAGGTTTACTGCGAAGAACTTCATTCAATCGATTCGTCATTTCCGTAAGATTTTCAAAGCTACCGGTAGCACGCGATGAAGATTCGTCGCTTGTCGCTGCCGTAGTTTGATTTCCGTTTTCGATTGTCGTTGTCGTTTTAATACCATTGCTCGACTTTATTTTTGGCACCACATTAATGCAACCCAACTTTTGGGCCGAACGATTATCACTTTTAGGCACCAACCATAATCTTTTCATATTCATTTAGTTTCAATGATGAAATTGTAAAAGTTAATTGTAATAAACCAACCTCACGCCTCGTGCATTGCGCCTCGCTAATTGACCGGAACAGACTGAAACTCGGCGGCCGAAAGTAGATTTCATATCATACATAAACGTTTCGCAGCATTTCACCTCCCAATTCGGTTTCGTTTTTAACCACGCATTAATTTTAGCAAATAATTCGCTGAGTTTTCAAAAATAATTTTAAAAATTGAAAATTTTTTTAAAAAGTTCAAAAGTTTGCTTGCAAAAAATATTTAACCAATCTTATAAGCTACGCATCGAAATGAATAAGGCACCTGCTGCTTACCTAAATGTTTCGTAGCCAGATTGAAAAAACCAACCATCGTTTTTGCGTCGATAAACTGGACAAAAGTCGACATAAGTTAAGCCGATACTGGCGGTTAAAGTTTGGCCCTCCTTCTCGTCGAGCTTAGCGGCGCTTGTTGTGCATTGGTCGTTCATTTTAAAAACGAGTATGAAAATTCGATGCGTTTAAAAAAGTAATTTTGAGTGAAAATGTGGAGCACACATAAACACATAACACACAATACAGCGAGCGAGAGAGATATTAGCGCTGCGAGCGATTCCATGGAAACATAAGTGCACGTATGTCAATCATTACAAAGCACAAACACACTTGCATTGCGTACGTTTTACAAAACAGCAGCTTTTTTAGCGCCAGCATTTCTAACTTTGATGCTCGCAAATTAACATCAAATGTTTTGCTTGCTTCTTCTTTGTGCATCTGCTTTTTTATCAAATGTGTCGGTGTTCTTTGCAGTTTAAAAAGCAGCTGAGACAATGAGTGCACCAAATAGAGTTTAAACTGATTTTTTGTTTAATGCTTTCAACTCTGTTCGAAAGTTCTTTCGCGTGGGTACAATATGCGATAAAAAAGCAATTAAATGATAAACTATTTTTTAAAGTTATCAGGTTTTTTATTTATTTGTTATTAATAATATTTACAGAGAGGAAAAAATAAAACGCAATTTCTTTAATTTTATAATATTTGTAAAACTCGTGTGAACAGTATTTAACATTCGATAATTCTTTGGATATTGTACAGGTGATTCGGCGATAATCGAATGAATTTTCTTCATGAGGGTTTATCGTGTTTTATATTCATAATGCTAGAAAAGCGTTTTTAAAATGAATGCATTCAATTAGTTGCTCGGTTTCTTTTTTTTTTTGCATTTAAACGCGATTAAAATTTTTAGTTATTGTGGTGTTTATTTAACATCGTATTGATATTTTTAAAATCGATATTGTGCGACATTCAAAAGGTAGAACATTAATCGTATATTAAAAAGTTTAATAAACAAGTAAAATGAATTGCATTTGAAAAATCATGTAGCGATCGATATGTGTGAGTGTAATTATTAATTTTTTCGCTCAAATAATTGAAATTCACAAATTTTCTTTGTATTATAAATATGTGCAATTCGACGATAATTACTCGAATTGAAATGCATAGATCATCAGCGCTAGAGTTTCTTTTTTTTTATGGATGTGTGCATAATATATTGCGAACTTTAATTATATCACAATGAATTGCAAGTTGAGTTTTGGGTTCTTTTTTGCTTTTGATTACAATTTACATAAAAAAGAGATGTAATCTCTCATGTAATTTTATCATTTACGAATTACATACTTTACATATGTAATTATAATCATCTCGTCACAACTCAATCATTTTTGGTCGCACACGAAATTTTTAAAACTCCTAAATCAATTTTTTTTTTGAAAATTCATTCCCGCGATGCACCCGAAATACGCGCATATCCTTGATAACCGATGTCGAAGTAGACTCGAAAAGTCATGAAGAGATAACCGTTTTTAGTACCGAAACGATTGTATTGAAACGTATCGTCGACCGCTCGCTCTTTGTCGTTATCGTCGGTTTTACAAAATACTTCCACAGTTTCTGCGCCCAATACTCGAACTGGTTGCGTTTCGTTGCCATCGCTTTTATTCGATTGACTATCTGCTGATGGTTGAAAACATATAAAAAAATTTTTTAAATCGATAATATTTTTAAATTATTCAGGCGTTTCTTCGAATTCTGCTTAATAAATATTTTAAAAGAATGCATTTATTTAAACTAAGCTTCATCAATTTTGTCAAACCAGTAATTTACTTTTGAACACCAAATACGGAAAAATATCGCTTAATGGTCATTTGAGATTAAAAAAATCAAGAGAAGACATAAAAGTCAAGCAAAGCGAAAAAGAAAATAACCAGAAAACTATTTTCGTTGAGTTACATCAAAAAATCTCAAATTGTTATTTTTTTTCGTATGTATTCTAGTAATATGATTAAATTTTCTACCTTTCTCTCGCTCTCTTTTACTATTTTTTCGCTTTTTCTCTTGTAAATCAAGTCACGAAACTCGGTTAGTCGACACGAAAGTGTTTTTTCATTCTCGGTACTGTGCAAAATATAATTGAATAAATCCGTAAAAATGTTAAAAAATTAAATTCACATAAAAAAAATTTTATTTCTACTGTAATTTATGCGCTTTTTGAGTTTCTATTTTTCTATTTTTCACTTTTCTTTAATTATGATTTGCGAATATAATTAGTTTCCTTGTCATGTTTATGAATGTCATCAATTTTCTTTTTATTATAATCTAATTGAAAATTTTTTTACTGTAAATGCAGTTTTGATTGTAAATGACGCTAATTTATATCAGTGAAAGAGTAAAATTAGATAATAAAATATTTTATAATAAAAAGAACTTGAACATTTTCAAATTGCATTGAAACGATCCGCTCGAATTTATTATGAATGTAAATGTGTTATTAATTACTCTATTTTTAAAAATCTCTTGCGAATAAAGAGATTTAGAATGAGGAGCATTGGAAACAGGAGCATCACCGGGAGCGAAAGTAAATTTAAAAATCAGCTTATCAAATTGAAAAGACACGCTTTTTGTATTTATTTCAAATGTCATGTCGTCTCTATCACTTCTCTTTTCCCTTTTTTTTATTATTATTTTATTATGCCAATCAAATGCTTCATGTAAAGCGATATTATGGAATTCTTTGACGTGATTGTAATTGAAATGGTAATGATATACAAAAAATTTTATTTCAGTGTCAATCTAAATAACGTTAGTATCCAGTCGGTACTACTAAAATGTATTTTATCGTCGAACGATCAAACTCTCGCATTGTTGGACGATGTTAAAACGCTTTCTCTTAAGTTAAAAGAAAATCAAATTTAAGCAACGATTGTTCAATGAATAAATGAATTAAACTAGAAAAGCAATAAAATAATTCGCTTTAGATCGATCTAGTTTGTTTAATACATATTGAATAAGCAGCTTATTCCCAACGAATTATGGCTTTATCTTTGGTTTTTATATTGAAGCACTTTAATCAGAGACCTAAGCAGCATTCATAATAAACTTTTCTCGCTTTGCTCTCTCACGAGTGTTAAAATCAGCTTCAAATATGTAAATTGTAATTAAAAATAATAATATGCGTGTATTAAATTGCTCAAAAACAAAATGTTAATATTTATAAGTTTAGAAAATAAATTATAAAAAATTAAATAAATTTATAAAGTGAAATACAGCATAAGTGCAAAAAATCTACTTGTTTCGTCGATTAAAAACGCAAATTATTATTATTAACAAACAGCAATTAATAATTATACGTGTTCAAGATTAATTTTCAACTAAAGCGGTTGAATGACGAAGAAATTATTTTAAAAGTTGTAACAAAAAACAGCAAAAAATTATTATTTATAATTCAGCATAAAATGAATAAGACGAGATGTCGACAAGACGAGATAATATAGGCGCTTTTGTCTGTTATTTCCATAAAAACAGTACTTAAATATAATACAGTTTTTGCCTGAATCTTTCGCTATCTTATTTATACAAAATTGGTTTACTTAATGTAAAATACAACGTTTTGATATACGCTGTACATATATTAAATTCATCTCGAAATTATGTTCGCCATTGAATTCATCAAACAAACGAACAATATCCAAATTAATTGTTTCGAAATATTAGCCCTGATTTAATTTCACTGAAAACACGAAGCAAAAAAGCGAATTAATTAAGCTTTTTTCCACGAAGTTACGTGGAAAGCAAAAACAGTGCGCAAATTAACAAATGCGGAATTCGAAAAACGAACGAAATATGGCAAAGTGAGTAAATTAAAATCATTAATTTTTCATTTGCTATGCAACAAGAATTTTTTCCAAAATTATAATTGTGACTAAGCAAAAGCAATTAAATGAAATGCTCGCTTTAAAAAATTGCGAAATTAGGAAAATTACGAAATTATTTCTGAATAATGAGAAAGAAGTTTTTTTAAACACAGAGTAGCAACGAGAAACTTTATTATGCGTCTTATAAAAATCCGAAATTGTTAATAATTAAAATAAAAAATTTTTTAGGGGTACTTTTAAAATTATTATCAAATCCTGAAGGAATTAAGTTGAAGTTTTGATAATATAGCTTATAATATACCAAATCTAATATATAAAGCTATTTTGTAGAAAACATTGTGAAAAATGTACAATTCTAATTAATGATTATTTCAAAAAACTAGTGAGTTGAAATTTATAATTTTTTTTTTTGCAAAAATTTTTGTATAAAAAACCAAATGACAATAAAGTTCTTTTAATTCTAAAACACATCAAAAGAAGATATGTGAGTATTGACAATCATATATTCATTATTATGTGAAATTTTGATCTTCTGGCATGTGAGGAATAAGTTATTTTTAGAAATAGCATTTTATGTGCTCAAAATTGACCAAAATATGTGATTTGATATATTCTAAAAAAGTGAAAAATATGCGCTATAGTTATATGCGCAAAAACTAAAAACTGACGCATTTTTAGCAATCTTTTACGATTTATGGTCGTTAGACGGGGACCACGACCAGAATTGTTCGGTACCGGTTTCAAAACGATTATGATTTAAAATTACTGGCTATTCTATGCAATTCGCAATTTCTAATGATTTATCTTCATAATTTTGTTACTATTCGTCATGAATTGAGGGAAACAAGGTGATCGCGTCAAATTATATCGAATTTCTTTATTTTCTAACAAATAAAGTTTTAATTTTGCATTTGCATCTGAATTCATTCAAAATATTTCATAACCATATGTGATTTTAACGTGACTGATATGTACTGAGTGTGAAATATATGTGACATATGATTTTTCACCTTTTGATTTGTGATTTTTTTCAAATATGACATTTATTCAGCTATAGAAATCATTTCAAGGTATAAGTTAAAAGATATGTGATCACTGATCACATAAAAATTTTGCCTCTTTTACCTATATTTACCTATTGAGCTCTTTTACCTATATTTAGCGCTAGCTCAAAGAATTTTTAGTTAGTTTTGCAATGTTATCGCTTAGTTTTGGAGTAATTATATTGTTCATAACATTACAAAGCTTCATGGGAAAATCTATTAATTTTTTTACATATTAAAAATAAAATTTTAAGATAATATTTATCAAGTTTATTTTATTTTTATTTTATACGTATTTAGAATTTAAAAATTTTGTGCTGGCGATTCACATTTTAAAAAATACAAATAAAAGGGCAATAAAATTGCACTAAAATGTGTTTTAGAATTAAACTTTTCATAAAATTGATTAATTGACGAAAGTGATCATGAAATACGTTTTTCATAAAAAGAAATCAGCTTTTTTAAAGAATACTTCTAAATTAAGTTGCTATTATCTTAAAGTTCTCTTGAGTATGCTTACATTTAGACACTCCTGCATTCAATTGATAACCAAAGCGCTACTTATTGCTTTGTGACATAGCTTTTTTCATATGCTCTTAACTCGTGAGATGCTTTTAATGATTAAACTTTTTTTGTTTTCTCACCGAAAAGTTCATTCAGAAAATGCCTACTTTATTCTGTTTCAAAAGTTTTTCATTAGTTATGTGCCTAAATGAAGAAATTCAAAAATAAGTTAGAGCCATGCAGTTACTCATCTTTCTCCATTTAAAACTGATATATTTCAACACTAAAAATATGGATGTGAAAAGCAACTTTTTGCAATCGCTATGTAAAACATTCACATTCACGAGCAGCAATAACTTTCATAAGCTTTATTCAGCTTGCATCGTTTAATATAAGTGGTTTAATTGAATTTTTGACTCAATGTATTTATGATGTTTCAAGTTTTCGATTAAAAAATCGGTGAGTAGGCTAAAAATTGGTTTCTTCAAAATTTTGATTTCGTGAATTCTAAGTGAATTTTTTCATTCACTTCACTGCATTTTTGGATTCACATTCACTCTCAAATTTGTTTGCTCACCCATTTTTCCTTGAAATTTTTTGTTTTTAAGAAAAAGTTGTTCAAGAAAGTTGTTTAAATATGCAATTACAAAAATAATTAATACTAATAAACTAATAAAATCTCTTCACTTCGATATGAGAAATCGTGTTAACAAACAATAAGAATTTAAAATGAAACATCGGTTTGATGTTTTCATTCATTGATAACTGGAAATTGCCTCACCGATCAAATTCATAGATGTTTGTTTGGAAAATAAATTGATTACTCGTGTAATCTTTTACACCTTAAATGCTTCGATCACATTCAATTGCAAAAAAAATTAAACTTTTTATATAAGTTATGAAATTGCAATATAGCTTAACGTTTTTGTAAAAACAAGATACCACCAAGACGAGGTATTTACTTGATAAATTGAAATCATTTTGAAAGCGTACCATTTAATAACATCTAATGAGTGTAAAATAATGAAGCTCCAATATAAGGCGCCAACACTTTGATTTACTCGAAAATTTCATTTCGTCCATTGAAATGTTTTGAGTCAATTTTTATATTTTATTTTCATTGTTGAATGTATATTGCGTTCTTACATTGCTTTTACATACCTTCGCTACAATAGTTTATATTTTTGCAGCATTTTAACTTCTTATTTCACAAAGGTGCGAAGTAAGCTTAAGAAAAGCGAAGCGAATGATGCTATTAAATGGTATGCTTTCAAAATGATTTCAATTTATCAAGCAAATACCTTCCCTTATAAGAATTTATTAAGACTTAATTACTTATTTCTTGGGTTCTCGTCAAATTCTTGTTATCTATTTTTTATTTTTTAATAACTTTAGAATTCAAAATATTGAAAAATTGATGGAGATGAGAAAAATAGTAAGAGATTAATTCTAAACTTTACGCTTTTCATGACTTTAAAACTTGCTTTAATAGAACTGAACTTATAATTTCATTTTTCATTACTTTGGTTTAGTTTCATGTTTTGTAAAATATTTTTTGTACAATTTTTTTCCATCATACATTCTTTTATAATCAGAGCCTTTCATGTATTATTTTAAATAATTTTCTTCATTTATTTTTGTTTGCAAAATTCAAAGCAAGTTTTGCATGATTTACTATTCTTAAAAGATTATTTTTTAATAAAATCCTGCAACATGAGAATAACCTATTAAAATTTAACTTTTTCATACAGTTAAACTTAATAAAGTTGAAATAATGAAGTTTTAACACACAAATATATTATATGAATAGAGAATTTTTTCAATTTTAAACATTTTATAATTCACAGTTTAAATTTATGTTTTTATCTGGACTTAATTTTGAATATTTATTTACTCAAAATCGATTGTCAGCTTACTTTGTTAGTAGTTTGAAAAGACATTTACAGACTGTGCAAATATATCAAAACTTCTTTTCAGCAAATAAAGAAAAAAACTTTTGATTTATTGCTGCTTTTAGTCATAATAAAACGCTTCATCTTCTTGTTCTTTGTTTCGCATTGTCTTTAGCATTTGTATCTTTTTAAGAGGAAAGCTTTTTCTTTGTGAAAACAATCATTCTTCACCGAAATAAGTAATTTAAAAAACATTTGTAACGTATATAACAAATCGATTGTATTTTAAATAAAAAAGTTAAACTTTTAAAGCTATTCACGAAGCTTATACTTGTTAAGACTTGTATATTTCCGCAATGTAATTGATTACAAAACGAAATCAAAAGCTTAAAACTGTGCTGAGTTGTTGTCGACATTCGATATTTGAGTGAATTAATTATCGGAAGTGAACTGATTGCCTTATTATTTTTTATCATCGGCTTTTCTATTGAAAAAAGAGAATTTCTGCTTTATTTTAAAAATTGGATTTTCTAATGTTAATAATTTCTGTCAAACAAATGTAGTGACTAAATAAAGAACTTTTAGATTCACTCAGTCATTTAAACGAAATGAAAAGTGACAATTACAAAAGGCACAACATTTTTAGAACAGATTATTGTTTCATATTCATATAGCGTTCATATTATTTGTGATTGAGAGAAATGATAAAAAAGTTTACTTTTCAAATCTTAATCGCAATTTGTATCAAGAAAATTTGTAAGAAAATTTAATACTGCATCGCTTTTTTATAACTTAAGCATATATATGAAGCAAATTTTAAAATAGATTTGTAATAAAAATAATTTCTGCTCACATACCTTTAAGAGTTTGATTCGCCCAATCTTCAATCTTCAAACCGATATCGCGAATCGTTTCATGCTTTTTACTAGCCATAAATAATTTCGACGCAAGATAAATCGGTGTTGGTTCTGTTGCTATCGATGAACTGCTGCTGCCAGCTTCGTCAATATTCGGTTCGATAAATGGTTTTGTGAACGCTATCCTAAATATTCTTAAGTAATCGCCATGTTCTGTATATGACATTGTTTTCGTATCCAAAGCTGTCACTGTGAATTGATTGCATTTTATCTTAAACTGTTTAACGCTACTAAAGCTATTTGAGTAAAATTAAAGCTAAAGGTTTTGTAATTGATCGCTTAAATTAGGTCAAACTTAAGAATGATTTTTTTCAACTTACATAACCGAAAATAATTAAAAATTTTTGTGCAAAAACTTCATCGTTTTCCCATATTTCCTCACTCAAAAATATATCTTATTGTGTTTTATAAGTCTTTGAACATATGTTTAAGAATATATAATGAAATGTTTACCACATTGATTAGCACAAAGTGAGAAACTTAATTTTTAATGTACTTTAGTTGGTAAAAACAACAATCAATTTGACTTTTACTTTATAGAAGAGAAAGTAAAAACTCATCTTTTTGCTTAGAAGGCTGCACTTGATCCGTTCTCTTACACATTTTGTGATGCTCTATTTATTTAGGAAAATGTTCTTTTTTTGCTTTTCAGTGCTTCGCTCATAAGCTTCATTTCATAAAAAATTCAATCTTATTGAGATAAATAGATAAAAATTAAGTCCATTCTTTAAATGACTGTAAGTAGTTGTATTTTAAGTCTATGAAATATTTACAAACAATTTGAAGATTTATTTGCGATTGAACAAAAAGTTCTGTAAATGAAACGAAAACTGTAAAGTGAAACTATTCTCTGAATATTTAAGCCATCGTTATTTTATCGCATTTGTAAATGATCTCGTTAAATTTTTTCTGATAAAATTGATATGAAAAACATTTTGCAAGTGACAAGTAGTATTTATTACTGTAAAACAAAACAAAAATATCGCACAAACCTTGTAATGTTTAAAACAAAAATTTGTTTAGATTATAGCTTAATTCATAAATTTGTTAGTTCCTTTGTATTGCACATTACCATAGTTATGTTCTATCTGCATGAAAGAATTTTTTTCGATTTTTTTCTTGTTCTTTCTATTTTTGTGTCAAAAATAGGAAACATTTTTCTCATTTTCACATTCAAACATTTATTTAATTTTTCATGTTTCTTGTTAAAAAACATTTATCATTATAATTTGCTTCGACCAGTCTAGAATGTAATACGTTTATTATTCTCTATTTTCATGGTAAACGCAATTCTTTTCGATAGCTGTGACTATTTTTTCAATCGATGCAATGTCTGCGCAATGTTCTCTCTAAATAGGCAACATTTAATCACGTCAAATTTGTTTATTCAAAATTTGCTTTTATGTAAAAAGTTAATCATTTTTACTTCACTTAAATTTATTGAATCTAAAACATGCTTTCATATCAAAGTGAGAAAGACAAATTCATATTGAAACTTCACTGAACAATAACCTCAATTTCACACTATGTCGCTCTCAATAATTTTTTCTTCTGCGAAAGACGAAAAGAGCTTTTCTCAGCTTTGATGTATGTAAAAAAATGTCAAAAATGTCGAATGTAATTAGACGCAATCGAGCAATACTTTCTTTAATAAATCTTTCTTTTCTATTTTTTGTCATTGTTATTACATTCTGTCATTCATAGCACCCAAACGAGCAGAGCCTGTGTATGAATATGTCTATAGATACCATGGTTTCTATAAATAATTTATCGGTTTTACTTTTGCAGCCAATTTTTTACTCCGCTTTGCTTCAATATGCATGCTTTTGTCGATCGATTTGCGAATAGAAGAAAAGTAAAAGAGTTAAAATCGAATCGAGAAGTAAGCGTGCACTTTTGTTCATTTTTCGCTCGCTTAGAACGGTTACTTCACAAAGAAACATGCTTATTTTGGCTTGATTTTATTGGAATTACAATGAAAACGAATAGGCAAAGAACATGAAAAAGGTTTTCTGAGTGCAAAAATGGGAAAAGTATGCTGAAAGTGCTTAAGGAAGAAATGTAATGCAAACCAACTGAATTTTCGAATACGAGGGACTCGAAAAATGAAAAAGTTAAAAACTTACATGATTTCAGTTTTATGTCGACTGATTGAGCGTTTTTAAAATTGAGTGTTGAGTTATTTGCCAGCCACTTTGTTGCTCTTGACATTACTTCACTAAGTGACTCGAATTTAGGCTTGCGAAAAAATCCACCACCTGAAATGTGCCTCGGTACGAAATCGACAATACCTGCATGATTATTAAGAGGAAAATGAGCGCTTTATTCATATGTAAAAAAATAAAATATTCATGTACGTAAAACGAATAGAAAATGTGCAAAATGTAAGTGAAATATAAGATCACATTTCATTTAAACTAGTACAAAACACATTTCCTCACCATTTACTTTACTGATTTATGTTTTGAAGCACTGTTAAAAGTGTTTTACTAATGTCCTGAACATTTGGGGTAAACATAAAACTTTATCGTTATTTTCATAAATAAACATAATAAAACTCGAAGTAATAAAAAATTTTTATGAAATAATTCAAGAAGTTCTAAAAGCATGATGGTACAAACAGGTAATAAATCTGATTTTATGTGCGTGATTCTTTTTGTTTTACCCTTTTCCGCAAATAATAAAATTTCATTCTTTCAGAGAAATATAAATTTTTAACTGCGCAAATCCTTGAGTTTGATATTTAGTGCTATCAAAAAGTAAAGTTATTAAAAATTTAAATTAGAATAAAAGCTGCGACTCTAAGTAGAAATGGTATTCGTGATCGTTATCTGGCTGAATTTGCATGTTTGTTCTCTAAATTTTAAACACACAAACACATAAAACATTATCATAAATAAATAGAAAAAAAAACGCCTTGACTTTACCTATTTTTTCGTTACAAGGCAAACCTTGTTCATAAAATATTCGAAGTATATAAATA
This sequence comes from Dinothrombium tinctorium, assembly GCA_003675995.1. Lineage (NCBI taxonomy): Eukaryota > Metazoa > Arthropoda > Arachnida > Trombidiformes > Trombidiidae > Dinothrombium > Dinothrombium tinctorium. The sequence continues at coordinate 19,179 of NCKU01001947.1, forward strand.
TTTTTTGTTGATAACGAGGAGAGTGAAACTTCTGGATCTACTTTCCAATCGATTCCTGCTTCGCATTGTAACGTTTCAATTGTGATAATTCGACCTTCAATTCCATTGTTCTTAATTATCGTCGTATTCACGCGATCAATCAATTCGTCTAAGTTTTCAAATTTACTTCCCGAAAAGTCGCCATCGTCTTTATTCAAAGGAATCACATCCATATAATTGATCACTTGACATATTTCACTAACGTCTTTATCGACCACTTCAATTCGTTTTTTTATCCAGAGCCTGTTAAAGTTTTGTTTTATCGATTTTAATGCTTTAAATCGAAAACAAACACAAAAGATTCAATTTAACTAAAAAAAACAAAAACAAAAATAAATTCTGTGCAACCGTTTTAATTTTAAAATCAAATATTTGTAAAGTTAAATGTTTAGATCAAGTATTAAAATAAAACTTTAAGCAAAAAGTTTCGATCACCTCAAAGCACGAAGTACATTATTCTTCTCCGATCCGTATATGTAGAATGTTGAATCGTTCGGTTTCAATTCATAGTAACTACCACGATCGTTATATTTGTACAGCAAAATAACTGTTTCGCAATTGACCACTTCCCATTGAACGTTTCGCTGGAGCCATAAATTTGCTGTTTCTACCATCACTCTGTTTGAGAAACGCATTTGAGTATGTTTAAATATTTTGTAAAAGACATATCGGTTATTTAAAATTTGTCTAAATGAATAATTTTCCAGAGAAAAAGATATCGAGAATGACAATAAAGAAGGTTGCTAAGAAACTAATTTTAAAAGTTTTTTGTTTATTAAAATTTATCTTAAATGAACCTTTTAAACACATTTAGACAGATAATTGAGATTCAAAAATGAAAGATACCGTTTTTTCAGATCCGAATTATGAAGAAATTTTTACACCTCTTGCCTAAAAATCAATGAAAAATAAAGAGAATTTTTACCTGAATGTGTGATATTCAACTTCCGCTGTTGTAATTACAGCAGTCGATGATCGTTTGATCACCGAAGGCACGAAATCGACGAATGTAAATTTAGATTCCGGTGTAATGTGCTCGTCGAGTATTTGTGGTTGCTCTGGTTGAAATGCTTCTCGCTGTAAGAAAAGCACAAGCGCCATTCTTCTTCTAAATTTTCAACGATTAAAGTATTAAACAAACGATCTTGAACAAAAAAATCTCACTTTGAGAAATTGGCACTGAGCGCGTTTTTTCAATGCTTGCAGTCAATCAAAAACACTTTCACCTTTGATTATTGCGATGTAAACTTTCACGCACCCAATTCAAAAGCGAAGTGATTCAAAATCGTTGCACTGTTTAGTTAAAAGTTGGCTTTACTTTGCGAGCACAGAAGGCTCGCTTCTAGTTGTCATTACATTTCATAATGTCGAAAGCAGTGAGAGCTGATTTCGAATATACTACCTTTATAATAAGTTTTCACTCGAAACGTTTGCGCCGTCGTCTATTATTGATCCGTTGTAACCTGTCGGTTTTAGATCGGAACACTCTTCTTTCTTCCTCAACATTTGATATGTATCTTTGTACACATAAAAGGTGCAGAAAAATTTCAAAGCTACATTTCGATTAAAAATTTTTCACAAAAGTATCTCGTGGTAGTCACATATCATGTTACAATTTTATAATCAGGTTAATACTGTTTTTGCTTTTCTCTTCTATTTTTAAAATAAAAAATTCAATAATTTTTTATTAGCTTAGTTTATTCATATTTTTTTCGAAATGTAGTTTGTTGTTTTATATTGAACTTCAAAGCATTAAAATTAACTGTTATCATAAGTGTAGTCCCTCTAGCTTTGAGCATTTCATTTATGATATAATTACACTCATTTTTATTATTGTTGATAATTGAGATGATGAATTAAAAAAAAAATGATTTTTTTCATTATCTTCAATGTCTTCAAACGTAATAAAGTGAAGTTTTTGTGAATATAAAAATTTTTCTATAATAATGATAAAGTAAACCAAATGGAAATTCAATATTTCCGCTCGAATCTATTTATTTGCTTTTTCTTTGTTATATTTCACTACTCGACGATGTTTAAACTGCTCTCAAAAATTTTTTTACCGAATTTAAGCTAAAGAATTTATTCGAGCTATTTTTTCTCTCTATTGCTTAGTATGAGCAAATTTTTTACACCAATTTTCACAAGCGAGATAACTTAAATGCTTTAATTTGTCATTTTGATAATAATTATTATGAAAAAAAAGTTTGTCCATGCTAAAAAATCATAAATGCTCTAGAGATGTAGAAATGAGAATTTATTTTTAATAGTGTAAAATAATTCTTTCTTTCAATTAGCAGCTACTACGGTTTACTGCACGAAAACGAATGCAGATTAATTTCTAATGCAGCATTAATCAATATCAATTTCATTAGTTTGAATTCATGAAGGTAAACACGAAAATGCTTTCGACTATTATTAGCTTCTCTTGTTCGACGTAACCTTCTTTAGCTTTTTCAGATTGATTTAATTGAAAAACTTTTCTTAATTTTTTTT
>NCKU01001948.1:0-21704 GCA_003675995.1 Dinothrombium tinctorium
TAAGCCTGATTCTTTTGCTTATGGTTGCATATGAGGATTTTTAATTTTTGAGCTAAGCATCTTTTCAGGAAGCACTTTTTCTGTGATTTTTTAGCTCTCTTGGACCTAAACGACCTCATTTTCGAGCATTCCTGGATTTTCCGCTTTTGCGGCAAGTCTCGGACAGAGCCATTTCCTTTAAATTTTCCAGCAATTTTGACATAGAACTTTTGTTGGAATGTTTTTCCGTCTTTTGATAATGTCTAAATTTAATAGTTGCTTTTGTAAAGCTTTTTAACTCGATGCATTTATTCATTAAAAATACTCTTTGTTCGGTTGAAAACGGCATGTTAGCGGAAAATGAAATAACTTTGGAATACACCAACCGATTTGTTTATATTTTGTGTCGTTTTGTGTTGCGGATGTTCTCGCACAACTGTGTTAGATCAAATTTTTTGGTTTGACCGGTGAAAAGTTGTTCGGCTTAATATGTGTTGCGTCTTAATTCACACACCTTGTGTAATGGTTGGAAAATTTTATTTTGCTGTACTACCGTTTCAAAATAAAATGTTTCGATTATCGAAAAGTAAGCTCAACTGCAAAGCATCACCAATAATTGAGCGTCTCGTAAAAGTTGCTTTGCAGTTAAGCTCACTTTCGATAATCGAAACATTTTATTTTGAATCGGGAGTACTTCTTCAGAATAACTTTTATTTTCTACCATTTTTTCTTTTCTTTTTTCAATATTTTTACATTTTGTCCACGATTTCGACCATCTATGTTTGCTACTTAAATAATTAAATGAAATAGGATTAACTCCGAAGATTAGTCTAATAAATTTTTAAAATTTAATACTTTCATTACAAAAGCGCTCATCTTATGGGGAGACGTTGTTCAAACGCATGCTGCTTACCCATCACACGATCGTTTCGATTCGTGCGTTTTCCTTATTTTAAGCGCTAATTAAACGCGCAAAGTTCAGTTCTTTTTTACTGCGAAAGTAACGCTTTTATTCTCGTTTTCAATAAGATAGAACTTTATGTTTTGCTCTCGTCTCATTTTCATGTTCGTGTTTTGTGTTTGCCGCTCGGACGTGACAATAGTGATAAACAGTAATTTTAAAAATCATTTTTTGTATTGTAAGATGAACCGTAGCGAGAATTTTCGATTATTTTAGCTTCAAAGTCGTGCTAACAAACAAGTCGCGAAGTGCGACTGACCGATTTTGAAAAAAAAATCAATAAACAAAAAATTTAAGGAAAAAGTAATTTATCCTGAACCGTTATCGGCCCGAGATACTTTCGATGAAAAAAGTATAAAATTAATCTCGTGTTTATATTGAAAGCTCAATAGTTCACTTGTTAAAAGCTGGGCATACTGAAGCAAGTGGTTAGATTCCTGCGTACTTTTAATTTTAATTTAAAATTGCAAATGAAAGCAAAGTTAGAATTCTTACCAACTGAATTCTTTATGAAGTCAAAACTTTCATTTGCAATGTGAAAAATGCATAGGAATCTACAGTAAAAGGAAAAATGTGCCTCATAAAGCAATTGCTCACGCACCTAGTCATAAGCAATGCATTGATGGTTGCGATAGTGGGTCATTTTTGCGGTTTACTGTAGCCACTTGCTTCAAAGTGTGCTTAGCCTTTAGCAATTGCACTATTGAGCTTTCAATATAAATGTGAGATAAATTTTATCTTTACTCTCATATCTTTGACCAAAAGTATCTCAGGGCTGTTAACGATTGAGCATAAATTTTTACACCAAATCATTTCTCCTTGATAATTTTTTTTATTCGATGAATTTGGTAAGAAAGTGCAGCTGGTGAATTACTTTGTTGTTGAATTGTAATGAAATTAGCATTTTATCCTGATGTTACACTTTACCTTTCTAGATACACTTAAGATTGCGAGCCGAGGCTGGTTGTTAGGTGAAAAAATTTAGCTGTTTAACTATCGAACACTTTAACTGAGATCGTTGTTTGGATGAGTTTTGAAAATGGAAGACAATTGAAAAAAGTGACAAATGAATGCAAAGACATTTAGTTAAACATTTAATACATGTTTTTACAGTATTAATTAGAGTGCAGAACATTTCGATAGCAAATACAGACCGTTATATTGTGATCATCGTGTACATGAGAGAAATAGAGAGATGATCCGCAGTTGATTACGGTATAGCTAAATACGACTCTCAAAAAGCGCTCGGATATTATTGCTTCTGGATTCGTTATCTTTACCTTTCAATGATAGCTTTCAATGACTAGACTTTAGGTAATGTTTCGTAACGAGTATAAAGTTGTAATAATGCTATTTTGAGAGTTTAAATACTAAAGGTATCAATCAGTGTGAAAACAACAAAATGTCAACATCACAATGTGTAGTCAGCGCCGCGTGCGTACAGATGTACACAGCGGTTACAAATTACCGCAGACCGCACCTTGCCGTTGAGTTTAGCTCCAGAAAACGCCGATCACTGCCAGAAATTGACACACATAACTTCAGATCTTTGCACAGCTCATTTATTTGAACAAAAACACAAGGAGCATGACGCAGCTTTTGAGGTGCAGCGGCGAAACATTAAAAAGAGTACACTTTACTCGCAACGACAGTGACGGACAGTGATCTGTACCCAGGCTGATTATCGAAATCACTGTATCAAAATACTTGAGTAGAAAATAGCTTTTCGATTGATGTATTTTCCGGACACATTCCGGACGGTTGATTGCCTTGTTCAACCAATTATAATGCTTATCTATTCAACAGGCTTGAATGCCGGCAACTAACGCGAAGCTGCGGGCTTCGAGTTATGGTAATGTGTTGCACCTTGGCGAAAGTTGCCGCCATTCGAGCACGGCTTGCGGTCAAAACAAGAATTTGTCGACATTTTGTTCGGTGGACGTGTGGACCGGAATCGTACCAAAATACTTTTCGTCGAGGAATCAACTGCGGTTACAAAATCTATTGTGGAACACGTCTTCTTTGAGATCTTGAAGAGAGAACGAATAGGAGAGCAGATGGTCGCAGGGATATTGACTTCGATATTTGCAGTCTTGCCTCTGATAACTTAATACCCTGTCATCCCTGTCTTCCACATCCAGCAAGCGTTGACATCAGTCGCGCTCATTGCCATGCATCTGAGGTTCATCACAATGTGTGGTTTCTATTATCACTTGAATCCTTTACCAATGGAAGCATGTCTGAACTCAGATATGTATAACACTACAGCGAGTTGATCAGTATTTGTAGGAACGTCGAAAGACGACATAATTGCACTGCAAAAGCAATCTCAGCTTCGGTCTTTTACCGGTGGTAAAAGTACAGAATACGGAATGAGATCTGGAGTCCCAGTCGAGGAGCGGAGCTTTCGTCGTTGACACAGTTCTTCGTTAACCTCTTTGTTTCTTTGTACTCTTAACTCTATAAGCTTCATTATGACTTTGCTTATATTCACTTTCCAGCGAATAGAGGAATGTTTATGAGAATAGAATTTAGTGGACAATTGGCCAAATATGCATATAAAGCAATAAGGACTACGATTGGAACACTTGTAAACTTGTAGCAAGAGACATCACACTATTCCTTCAGTGTAGAAGGCACAAATGCCAATGAGAAAGTGACAACAGAGTAACGATTGGCAGGCGCAGTTTCGTTAACGTGTTCATATTCATGACTAGCTTTGAGACATCCTTTTTGCTCAAAAAATAAATAATGCATAGAAGTTGCACTTCTTCATCTGACTGCTAGCTGTGGCAACAGAGGACATATTGCGCTTTGTTCACTATCGTTGTGACCAAAATAAACTCGTAACAGAAGAGACTGTGCGGCGATTGGCACGAGTAGTAAACTTTGTTTCTGGGCATCAACTTATCGTAACGCTTCACCCCTCAACGAGTGGAAGTCAAGTGAGCTTTACCACAACAATATCAATGCTTATCAATGCTATCGAAAGGGTCTTGTTTTGATTGTAACCAAATGTGCTCTTCGACCTAATAAATAAAGCTCTCCTCTAAGCTTGCAATTAACATTCTGTTAGGGATCAACATTTAGGCACAGTACTTGATGGAGTAATGATGGCTGTCAAGTGATACGCTTCTACCTACTATCACAATGAAGCAACCAAACAACTGATAATATCGCAAATGAAAATAAGTCTAACGTGGAATGAGGTACGCATGATTTGCAAATAATTCTTAAACTTAATGCGACTATCGCAATTCACCACAAACATGAACAAGCGACACCCTGACAGAGACACGGCTAAGCGCTATCATATAGAATGGCAGGAGGAGTGAGTGAACGAAATGGACACACCGACATTCTACTACAATGGATATATCATATATAGTAAGGCAATAAACGATTATATGTGTTCACTAACGTACATCAGAGCGGGGTTGGCAAGTGATCACTGGGCTTTCGATGTACGCTCACCCAACAAGCACGAACCCGTCTCTCTCTCGACACCGACACGATACACCCAACTATAGACGTTATTTACAGCGACAGAGGTTCGCAACTATAAAGCACAAAGGAAGTATCACATCATTTTCTCAAAATATATTCTGTCACAGGGGAAATGGTGAAGTAAACCGGGCCGTTAATATGAAAGCAAGGTTTGAGCAGGGGAGACGGGGCCACGCCCCCACCCTAATGCACCGCTGAAGGCCAGTCGCCCAGCGAAGCCCAGTACCTAACCGTGTTCACGTCAAACATAACCGACGAGACCAGCAATGGCCGTCGCTGAAATGCTACGCGTCAAATGCATGAACAGCCTCCGTCCGGCAGCCGGTCTCGGTAAGAACTGTAACGTAAGTATAAAGCACAACTTACATCGAGCACCAGAGAAAACTAGTGATATGGAAAGCATTAAGTCTCTCATTGTACACAACACACCTTCCTCGTGGTAAGGCAAGAGGAAACTGGCACTTAAGTCCAATACTGACAACAGTCGCGCAAAGCGGGATTCCGATTTGGTATTGTACGAAGAGCTCCACAAATTTGGTTGATAAGACTAAGAGATAACACAGATGAGCACTTCTGAGGATGTATCAACCAATTTGCTGCTGTATCACCTTTCAAATGGTCAGCTTTGCGGACTTTGGTAACCTGACTTTAGGTAAACAATATACAGTGTGACTTCTCACAGTATACACAGTAAGCAAAATATAGACTAAGTCTTACAAAGCAAACAATGGTAACTACTCATTACACTGGAAGCGTAAATCGGCGAACAAAACCATCCTCAATTTTAATATGCACTCAGTCCGCGAACGCTGGCTTCAGTCTTACAACCATAATGCATCGATTATCACACATCGGGTGCTTCGATCTCACATTGTCGGCGTAGCGATGACTTCTTAAGTTCACAGTTAGATTACGATAAATAAACACTTTTGAAAAGTCACTTTTGAGCAAAAATAGGAAGATCTTTAATTGTCCATCGGTTGCAACTGTCCTTTAAAATGTTGCATTTACACCAACTTCTGATGAGACATAATCGCACAGTTTCATGACTTCACATTGAATGCATCACGATTAGAAAAAATAAATTTCAGCCCGCAGGGCTCCTACCTTGTATAAACTGTTTACGTAGATTCTCCGCCAAGTAAATCTCCAGGCAGCAGATTTTGCAGGGATGAAGGCGTGTTTCGTTCGTGACTGTTTAGGTTCGGCGCACCCCACAAGTTGCTTCCGGATGAGGAGAAAGACCACAGACCACTCCAAGCTGTGTTTGAAGTGTTTGTGGTCGACACTCCTGAGTTGCCGTAATTAAGACCGCTCGTACTCGTTGCATTTCTAAAGCCAGAATTTGAAGCATTGTTTTGAACTGAATTTGAATTGTTTCCTCCGATTGCCCAATTAAGCGGATTATTTGCCAACTGCTGACCGGCGTTCGCAAGGTTCATATACTGTTTTACCTCAGCTTCAGACGGAATATCGGACAAAATGGTTGTATTTCCGAGAACACAATTGTTGAGAGCAGACTGAGCCTTGGCTGCTTCTTCTTTTGTCGAGTAACGAACTAAAGCAATACCATGATTTAGGAACAGATGAAACAGTTGCAACGGGCCATGTTGCATGCATAATGTTTTCAGAGTCGAACCGTCGATCTAATTGAAAATCAACTGTGATTCAAAATGTTATATTATTCTTCTCTACCTGTGGCGTCAAATTGCGCAAAAGCAAAAAAGCAGATCCTGTCTGGCCTGACGTTGGTCCTGTCCATTGAGAATTACGAGCCTCAGAATTCCATAAAGCAGCATTTGAAACATTGCCTGTTTGGTTTTTGACTTGAGATAAACCCGGAGGAGGACCTCTGGTCTTTCCCATCGCTCCGTTCCAAAGACTGTCGGTGGTCGAGGTTACATCATTGCTTAGAGTTCCCCAACCTGAAGTTTTTGCTGAACTCGACGCTTTCATGGCATCAGCGTTGTATATTGATGGGTTCGTGCTTGGAGTGAACGCCCAGGTGCTTGATGATAGTGAGAGTGAGGACATAGCATCATTTCCACATGGACTTGGACTAACTTTGGTGGGCCAATTTGAAAAAATCATGCTACCAGGTGTAACACTTCCTGGTGTGATGTGAGGATCATCTTCAATACTTTTAAGCTGAGACGTTCCTTTCCAAGGCTTTCCAGGCTCAAATTCGGGAACAAGATCATTTAAATTATACACGGATTGTGGCTGTGCTTGAATTGTCATACTATTAGTGGTTGATACCATGTCATTCATTTGAGGAATAGTTCCTCCTGACGTCACCATACTTTCTGTCCAACTTCCGCTTTCGTCACTGCAAGTGACACCACTCCATGAGTTTGAATCAGACCTGGTAAGTACCGATCCTACGATCGTGACCGTTTGCTTTGAGGAGCCTGGAGCGCGACTAAAATCGGTGGAAATATCATCTTTGTCAAAACTGGATAGTTTCCAAGTTGTTTTCAACCGTGATTGGTTTTGTCCGAAATCCTTTAAGGATAAGTCTCTTAAGTCAGCATTCATAGTGAGAGAAGTATCGATCCCAGAATTTTTGAGAATTTCTGCATTTTGATGCAAAGAGTGGATATTTGTACCACCATTGTTACCAACACTCTGTTGCACAACTTGCTGCTGCTGCTGAAGAGGTTGTTGTCTAAGAAACAATGCTTGCTGCGCTGCTATTTGGTTTTGTAAGTTCGATATGCGTTGTTTTGTCTGAGTTATTTGTACGTGAAGATTGTTCACATTCGCGAGTCCAACCTTATTCAAAGGAGAAGATAATTGCGCTTGGAGCTGCTGAAGGAGTCGTATTTGCTGCAACAATTGATAGATCAATTGTATGGTGGACGCTGCGAGAGGTTGGTTCAAAATCTACTCGAAAATATGTTAACAGAATGATCAGGGTGCAGAACTATATTACCTGAGCATTCAAGTGTCCAGTTTGAACTGCTAATTGTATTTGTTGCACCAATTGCAACAACTGTTTTTCAGAGGGAATATTACTTTGTGTTGTGCCAACACGAGCTGCAGAACTGCGTAATGCATTTTGGACTTGGTTCACCTGCAAAATTGGATTGCTCTGTTAGTAATTTTTTAATGCGATTTGTTCGAATCACGATTCTAAATTAGCTGCAATGATAAAAATCGAAAGTTATTTTGAGAAGTTAGCCGTTCAATGCTCTTTAGCACTGTCCTACTTTTCACATTGCGTTAAAAAGCTTTTGTAACATAACTAAACTCGACTTTGCCTTATTGCGCTGCATTCAACCTGTTCCTGTCTGCTTAGCAGCAATTAACTGAGTGTGAAATAAAATACTTACAGATGGGAAGGTCTGTGGGTGTGAAGGTTGTTGTTGTTGCGGTGGTTGTTGTGGAGTTACAGACGGTTGTTGTTGTTGCTGCTGCTGTGGCATCATTTGTGAAATTAGAGATGGGCTTCGACTATTAATACTAGGTAAACCCGCGTAATTATTAAGGCCTTGCGTAAGTAGACTAGGAGTATTGCTTGTAATTCCTGAGCCCTGCTAAATGCCGGAATTATTAGACTATTTCCATATGAGAATACAAACCTTCATTCGTGCGTCCACGTCGAGACCGTTAGCAGCATTGACTCTGAGTTCAGCTGAATATAAACAATTAGAGTGGTCAAAAGAAAATGGATACTCACCAAGAGCCTCTTCCAGGTTTAGATTGCAATTCTTCAGGGCGCTTTCTATGTCCTCTTTCTGAAATGATATTTGAATCAGAATCAAACAAAATCAGAACAAAAACTTACCTTGAATCCCATCTCACTGAGAATTCTGAACTGTTTACTCGCCCAAATCATTTCTTTGGTAAGTGATTTGTGTTTAGGACCACCCCAATTACTGGTGTCTATTTGTCCTTCACTCCAATTGCCTCGATCCGAAGGGGTTCTTGGCTTATTATTCCAGTAAGATTCGCCCCAACCACTACCGAGGCTACTGCCCGGAGTACTTGGAGTGCCAGGAATGCTTTTGCTTTGATCAGCTTCACACCCCCAATAAGCTGTCGTATTCGAAGATTCGCGGTTAGAATTTTCATTCCAAACTCCAAGATTAGTTGCAGAGGATCTTGGTGTGTTTGGAATGCTTTTAGTTTGGTCATTATCTCCCCAATTATTTGCTTGATTTGAGGAAGAATCACGATTTGGAGTTTCATTCCAAACTCGACTATTTAATTGTGGCGTTTGGGATTTGTTCCATACATCACTTGCTTTATTAGATAATGGAGCACCTGGAGGCAAACGGATCATACCTGGACTAGCGGAGGGCATTCCTGAAGAGTTAGTCCCGCTTTGAGACGGAGCATTGTTTCCATTGGCATAGTTTGTGATAGGTTTGGCATTTTGAGTTTCCTTCCAATGAGATACTTTTGATTGTCTCGTAGGGTTGCCCCAAAGAGCGGTTCCATCGTCAATGTTTCGTTTGTCTGCAGTGGACGCATCATCTTCCCATCCTGTGGCCTGAATTACTTCCTTTTTCGGCGGCTGAGCAGCAGGCGGAGACCAGGTGCCAAATGAGGATTCACTCTTGTTACTGTTGTTGCTGTTGTGGTTGTGACTATTGCTGCTATTCTGACTCGAGTCTCTGCCCCACAAAGATGTGCCATTGTCGGCTCCGCTGTTGGGTTCTGTGATTAAGCAGCAATAAATTGCGTTGCAGAAAGCAGTTTTAAATGGCACGGAACTGGCGACGTGTCATACTGCAACGCCGCGGCTTCCGCTCGCCAATAGTACATACCTGGATCACCCCAAGATGAGTTTTGGTTCTGACCGCCCCATTGTTTGTCACCGCCAGCATTCCAAACATTGGTTCCAGTTTCAGAGCCCCAATTGCTATTGTGATTGTTGCTCGGGCCATTGCTTGACGGGACACCGGTCCAAACGTTGCTGGCATCTTCATCTTCACCCCAAGTGCCTCCGATATGAGTTGATGGCGTGTGGCCCCAAGGCTGAGATGAGCTTGTAGAAGTTGGTGTCACTCCTTTGGCTTTATGGCGGACGGTATTCTCCCAAATTTCAGTACCAGTTGTTGTGTTGCTCTTCCAAACGGAATTACTCTCTTTTGGACTTGACTGGGGGGACGGAGGGAGGTCCCAGGCTTTATCCTGGTTTATCACCTGAAAGCAGAGGTTACGCTCGAGTCTAAAACGTACCACTTACAGTATGACCCCAATTGTCACTGAGCAGAGCAATTTCCTTTAGGTCCGTGTCATGTTCACCTTTGCAATTCGTGGAATTATCGCTTTGAGATCCACTGTTGGTTACGCTACTGCCGAGACCTGCATTTTGATTTGGTCCACTGTTGATCACAGCCTGCACCCAACTGTTGCAACCCGTGTTTGTGCCTGTCGCATACAACGTCATCAGAGAGAGAACGGTGAGCCACACAATACTTACAATCCATTTGCTTCTTTTTGAGGCCCATCACTTCGTCGCTTCCCTCGCAGGCGACCCGTGCGAGCGACTGTCCCGAGGCGAGGGCGAACAGCGAACTGTTGTACCGATCGTTCAGTGTTTGCCCCGAACTCGACATTTTGCGGGGATCGCGGCGACCCCGTCTAAAGCTCAATCACTCAACGGCGAGACACGGTCAACACTTGTCTTTCACAGTGCGAATGTGGCGAAAGACGAGAAGAGTAAAGCGAGAGTTTTATTCGCACACAAATAAAGTGCATTTAATGGGAACAAAAATGGCGTTTCTTTGACTTTCGATCGATTTAATGACAGCAAAGCCTTCCTTCGCACGAAATGCGCACGCGTCGTTCGCTGCTAACGCCCTCTCAAAAGCCTCCCCCTTGGCAACAGCTCGGCACCGCGAGCATCACAGATCGCGCCACCGTCGACTCGACGCCACATCCGCAAACGTCCGCTGCCGGCTGCCGCTTACTGCGCGCGCTCAGTGCGCCCTCACCGCGCTCCTTTCGCACGAACTGCGCCCGTTGCTTGCGTTCAGTCGCTTTGCGGTAGCTTCGCATTCGTTCGAAGGCTGCGCATTACGCTGAATGAGACTCTCAATTCACGAACTGCAATTCGCTCCTCGCGAACTCCAATTGTTCGCGGTGAAAGTGTGTCATTTGCAACAATCGCTGCTTAACGATATTCACAAGAAGTGCGCATTTGAAAGTATCTATTGTTCTTTTCTTGCTTCTATTTGAGCGGACTGTGATCAAAGCTCATTCATCTCAAGAATTGCAGTCAAACGCAATTTAGAAACGTTGCTGTTTTCGATGAAAATAGCTGCGAAACGAGACGATTTTGCATTCGTTTTCGCAATTTATATCGCTCACGTTTCAATCATTTGTTTCGAAACGTTGCAGTTTATCGCACTTTCCGTATTTTTTATTTTTTGTCAAGAAAAAAAACTCGAAAACGATTTCAAAGCTTGAATCAGCCGCAAACGTTGCAGTTAAGAATGCGGTCACTTTGTTCGTGCGCACGTTTTAAATAGAAAACAGCTTCAAACGCTCAATAAAAGGCAACTGAAACTTATCTGTTCATGTAGCTTTCAATCGTAAATACTTAGAGCGATCAATTTTTGAAACATTGCGATTCGAGCGTAAATACGCTTTAAATATAGCAATTAAGCTTTTCTCGCCTTTGCAAATTGCAACAAAATAACACGGAATCAACCTTCAATAAAATAAGGTTCGAATCGAGATTTTTATCCATTAATTGTATATCAACATTCCATAGATTGGTAGACAGCAATCGAAAGGTTATTATGAACTCAAATGCAAATACAGAAGACAAAAAACGATCTTGAATTTTGTTAGAATGTCTACCTAACCCTGAACACATTAAAAAACTGTTCCAAACTATTTGTATAAGAAGCTTGAAAATTTGCCCTTTTGTATTTAAAATATAAATAAAGTTTACAAAGGAGGGTGCACATTGTTCTATATGGAGTGGGCGTAGAGTGTGTGCTGGTGAAATTGATGTCAAGCGAAACATTGGGTATGATCAAATATAGTTCAGAGTTTGACTATATTTAAGCTCAAGCTATTTAAACGCAAATTCAAAACAAAATTATTTCAGATATGGGAAATATGCCGTTCTCGAGTTCTCGAGAAAAAGATCTAAAAAACTAGAAAATTTATATTTTGGCCTTTTCCTGAACAAAATTATTGAAAATTAATTTAATTGAGTCTAGAAATGAGAACATTCGAAAACAAATTAAAAAACTAAACTTGGTCTTAAACTCAAACTCTGCGAAAAAGCAGTTTGATCTAATTTTTCGAAATAGTAGAAAGCTTTCTTTTGATTCTCGCAAAACAGCCTTATTCATTGAAGGCTGTCATTTTGTTTTGGTTCATTTTCATTTTTTACATTAGTAGAAAGAAGTTTGATTAATGACGACGAAACAGTCAATGGCAAAATTTTCCGTACAAAACCGATGCAATGAAAGTTATTGCAAAATATTCTGTTATTGACTGTAATTCGATAATTTAAAAGTTTGTGCTTAGAAGCCGAATTATAAGTTGATCAATTTGGTTCTGTGTAAAATTGTCAAAAACTAGAAGTATTAAAAGCGATTATGATTCCAAAATTAAGGACCAGCCGGTATGGTTGCAATTACAACAAAAAATTGTTTTAAAAATGTAACCATATACAATTTTTTCGACTTAAAAATTCTTTAAATTCTGTAAATTTCCTAAAATGATAAAGAATTACTAATTTCGTAATTTGCGGGTTTTTCTATAGTTCAGATTTATTTCCCCCAATACTATATTTAATTTTTATGTTTCTGTTACTGCATTACGTTTTTAACCAATTTTAGATTTTTATGGTTACATTACGGTTGGTGAATTTAAGTCAAATGCTAGTTCAAAGGAGCTAAATGCTTTGCTAAAATTCTGATTTCATTTTCAACAATTGTTCCCATCCAGAACAATTAACTTTTTGTGCATTTTATTGTTCTTAAAAATTTAAATAAAATTTATGTTTACGCTAATCCATTGAGCAACCAAGATGTGATTTCAAAGTCAATTTTAAATACAGTCTTTACAAATTCATTTAAGCAGCTTTCGAAAACTATTAACCCGAAGGCGGCGCTTGCATTGAGAGTTTCGAAAACTATTAACCAAGTTTCAAATACATTTAACCCAAACAACATTCGATTGAATGTTTATGTAAATTCAATGTGATCATTTCATATTCTTTGTGAAAATAAGCAAAATCTGCATTTTTGTAGATAAATGCGATGATGATTTACAAATGTAATGATTTACAATGTTTTTTAAAAATGAATCGTTCGCGATATTATTTGAACGGTCACTTTCGCCTCATTATCAAACCATTCATCCTGCACCAAAGAGAGAACGAAAAAAATATTTTATTCATATTCATATTTCTCATCTGATCTCTTAATAACTGAGCACGATGTTACTGTTGCCGTTGAAATTTGCTAATAAATCTGCAATGTTGTCAAGTAAACATTTTTTGCGTTTGAGCGCTTGTGCTTTTTGTTACCACTATCCTTCTCAAAATCAATAGATTTCGAGAAAGTGATGAGGTGCGATAATTTATGTTACCTTACAATAATGATATATCGACATTAAACGACAAAAATCGATAAAAAATTTGAAATTGAATGCAGGTGGAGATTCTTTCATAATTCAGCAATACGTCAATTCATTAGTATTATGTGAATATGTCAATTGTTGGTAAAAACTTTGGTAGCACATTGGTCGAGAAAAAAGACTGTCGAAATTCTGTCGATTTACACATAATATGCGCTCTGCTTATCAATATGAGCTTTTATTTTTTATTTTTAAAAGCAAATTTAAGAGCTTAAACTGTCAAAATTGTAACTGGAAAAGCAATGCATCAAACGAGAAACTTTTATCTACATGGGCATCTCGAACATTCGACATTTTAGTCAGACAAAAACTAAACTTTTATTAAATTGTTTTACCATTTTTTATCACACTTCTGCCTTTTCAAATAAAAGGTACGTCAATCAGACCACTTGGACCCGCTCTTATGATGTAAATCATCATCGCATTTATCTACAAAAATGCAGATTTTGCTTATTTTCACAAAGAATATGAAATGATCACATTGAATTTACATAAACATTCAATCGAATGTTGTTTGGGTTAAATGTATTTGAAACTCAATTGTTTTAAAGAAATTTTAATTGATTTAAGTGTTTTGATGCTTGTTTTACCTGTTTATATGCTTCCATATCATATTTGATTTTTATGTGATCACATAAAAATCCGATGTCTAATAATAACAAATCGGGTGACAACAAAATGCGAAGTTTATCTGATCGACTGGACTTTTCTTTATACTTTACACTATCAAGACAAATTTTTTATCTTATCTCGACATTTAATTCAATTTGTAGAAGAAATTTAAATTTTACATTTTCGCAATTTTTTCAAAAAAAAATTGTTTGCAACAAATTATTGAGAACTTTAGTAATAAAATTAAGTAATCGCCGTGAATGTCACATGACGATTTTTCGTGGTACCACGAATGAATATGAATGATGTTAACTCACGGTTTTGAGGGTATTCACGGCTCGATCTTATTTTAGTTTGTATCTGTCTTTTTCTTTCAAATATGGTTAAAACATTCTTTATGTAATATTTCCTGGCAATTTTTATTTTAATTTTAAAATTTACTTCCATAAAAGAAATGAATACAGTAAAAACCCTGAACTAAGTCACCGTGAACATAATTTTTCATTCACACATGTCTCTACTTTAAAGTAGAGAATGAAACGAAAGAAACAAAATAGTAGGGAAACAAATCTGATTTGAGAAAAAGCCGCAAGTTACAAAATTAGGAATGGCTCTATCATTGGAGAAACGTGACAGAATTTGAGGATGAATTAAGTTTATAAAATTTGTTATTGCATTTTAAAAAATATTTTAATAAGTCTGAGCACTTTTGCGTTTATTTAATAAATTTTTTTACATTTTTTACTAAAAAAGAAAATTATTTTGCTTACATTTAAGCAAATGATAACTTTTCGGGCGGCCATCCGTCATCATCAGGTCAATATTGAAAGTGAAGAGTACAAACGAATTTCGGCTACATATAACTGTTAGCTAACATGAAATTAACATTTTTGCTATGTTTGTGATTAACTAACTAAATTTAATCAATAAAAAAATGTAATAGCTCTTGCAAAAAATTACTAACAAGTAAAAGTTACATGTAACTTTTTGCCAAAATTTGTTCACACTCTTCAATTTCAATATTGATCAGATGATGGACGTAGTGCCGTCCGAAACGTTGTCATTTGCTTCAATGTAAGCATAATGATTTGCCTTTTTCGCAAAAAAATTTATTAAAAATAAATCTTTTTTTTCTGTAATTGTTTTGTAACCGTAACTGTTTTGAAATCGGGATCGTACGGTTGCGGTTCCGAGCTCCCGTGTAAAAATTGTAACCGTTTCATTTCCTACTTTAAAGCCACACAACCAAAATTTCTTCTAGATTTTTTCTAAATTTAATTCTTTCTCTGTTTCTGACTTATTCAATGAGAAAGTTTGTTGTTTCTAAGATCAAAACACGATTTTGTAATGCTTTTTCAGAAATTGAAGCTGATTTCCTAGAATGTTACTTTGATATTTTAAGTTTCTGGCACGGTATTACTTTTCGATAATTACGATTACCGATATGATTGCTGTATTTTGGGACTGTTACAGTTTCAACGAACGGTTACGAGCCTGCCTATCCGGTTCCGGTTTTAATCCCGGCAGTTACAGTTGCTGTTAAAAATTTGTGGGAGCGTTTCATTTCCTATTATATACGTTTTTGTCAATGTATTTTTCTATTTCGAACACATAAAGGTGTAAAGACTATAAATAATTCTTTCAACACTCTCATCGCTTACTTACGTTACCAAGTAAATTCAATATACAAAAAATCATAAAAATAAAATTTTATGCTTATTTTGGTCATCATCCGGATCCAGAACCAAAACATATTTTGGTTGCTGACTGTAACCAACGAATACTCACTTAAATTGATTTATTCATATTAAGTACGTATATACAAAATGGACAGAAAGTTTCGAATGGGATGGGCTTAAAAACGTCTTACAGTGCACAACGTCACGTAAAATTTGTTATTGTTAGGTCATTTCGCGCATACTTCCGCTCAGTCGAAACTTTCTGTTCACTCTGTATGTTTCTGACCACAACAGATAAACACTTTTATAATTTTAAAGATGTTTGTTGTAGCCATCAATATCCGTTTTTGTAGAGACCGAAAAATTTCTCTCGTTTATGTGATGATCTCTACAAAAACGGATTTATTGCCTCAGTCCTTCTCACTCCGCTAACTTTAACGTTTCCTACAACTTTCGCTTCTCAAATTTCGGCTTCAAATGAGCACACCAAATGGAATCACAAAAAAGTGGTCATTTGCAAGATCACACTTGACCTGATGATGCCCAACAATTAGTGGGCGAAACGTTGTCAAAATTAAAGTTTTTCAACGCAGCCATTGTGTAAGTGATCAACTTTTGTTTTTATATAGATAAACACTTTGTTTAATTTTATGCCCAAGCGGGAAGCCTCCTCCGAAAATGCAAAGAAATAACCAATTCTTTGTATTTTTATTTCTTTAATTTCAGTTTGTCAATTTTCAGAAACTCTTAATTGAAATTTTTGTTTTTAGTTTCTAACTGTACTACCGATTCAAAATAAAATGTTTCAATAATCGAAATGTGAGCTCAACTGCAAAGAAACTTTAATGAGACGCTTAATTCATCAAGTGCTTTGCAGTTAAGCTAACATTCGATAATCGAAACATTTTTTTCGAAACGGTAGTACTATTCTTAAATTCTTTTCAATGATTTGATAATTTTTAATCAATTGGCTTGCGTTGATCCAACTTTTGCCATTTTGCTCTGTTCTCCTTTACACTATTTGATATTAAATTGAGCTTTCACTCTATTTTCGTATGCTTACAAAAAGCACGTTGTGACTATCGAATACTTTCCACTCACTGTACGGTTTTAGACTACTACTCATGTTTACATTTTGCATACGGCTCCTATCAGAATGTTTTGTCATCTTATCTACAAAACACTTAATGTTAATTATTGCAATACATTTTGGAAACAGCTGTACCTTCAAATAAACATACAATTTGTAATGTTAACATTTTTGTTTTTTGAATTATCGAAATTCAAACGTTCGCATTTAAAATCGTTATCTGTACCGGTACTCATTATCTGTCGTATCTGTATATTTTCTAATTTCGCATTTCATTAAATAAAAAATTGGACTGGTCATGAACTTTCTTATTTTGCTATTTAAACATTGCACAGCACAAGGCAAAAAAAAATTTCTCATGTTTAGGGAGTTAAACTTGTTTTGGTTTCAATGCAATCAATCACCAATAATTAGTTCAGAAATTCTTTTGTCGAGTGCTGTTTTTGGATTTTGCATTTTATTATTTCGAAATAATTTAATTTTCATTTTGGAAAGTTTTTTGCATTTTCGAATAAAAAAAATTAAAATTCATAATTTAGTGAAAATGTTCTCGCCCTCACTCGATCAAGGAAACTATTGTTTACCAAATAACCGTATTTTCACGTATTTTTTTCAGTGAATTTTATCGAAATTGGTGAGTTATACTTCGCGACTGTCCATTTTTAATTTGAATATAGAAATATACTCACATTGTGCGCAGAACAAAGCTATTGTGAAAAACTGATTTCGAAATCGAAAGCTAAGATCTTCGAAATAAGATCACATTCAATGGAAATTCAATTCAAAAAGAATGGAAATTGAGATTGACCCTTGTTTCGAAGGCAGCATTTCAAGCGTTTTATCTGCGATTTTCGTGTGAAAACTAAACAAAAAATGAACTTGATTAAAAAATCGATGAATATGATTAACGAAAGAGAGGAATAAAACAACTACTGGAAATTTAGAGTGGATAAACAAGGTATCAGCACTAGCAACAGAAATGTAACTGGCGCACGAGTTACGATTGCTTTTGTTATTGGTTTCAAAAAGTAATTCTTGTGTAATATGGTTTATCAATTTTTCATTGAGTCTTCTGCATAGCGTTCGCAATGCATTGCAATGAGGCTGGTGTTTTGTGAGTCCCAATAATCGAAACATTTTATTTTGAATCGATTTTGAAGTTAAATTGTTTTCAAACTAGGATAGCGAACAGGAAAACTTATGATTGGCGTAAGTACGCGTTGACAACAGCAATGAGCCGAGCGAAGCAAGTGACGTTTTAAGCCATCACAATCTTAACTGTTCTTCATTTCTGTGTATCAATTGAATAATTAGAAATAAAAATGAAGCATTAAGACTTAAGTTTTTGCTGATTTTGTTGTCAGTTTCTGTTCTACTCGCTGCCTGTAAATCATTAACTAATCGAGAGACAAGCTGTTTATAATGCACTTGCATTGTCCGCAGAACAAAGCTTTTGTGAAAAAGCCGATTTCGCAAAATGCGAAGGCTAACAGCTTTGAAATAAGATTAATTGAAAGAATGGAAACATTGACCATTGTGTCGAACGGCATTTCAGGCGTTTTATTCGCGCTTTTCGTTCGTAAACAGATAAAAATGTAAAAATTCAAACAACGCGCGTCGCGCAACTGGTGAATTAGCAACGCAGGCGAATGCCGTTTGTGGACCGCAAACAAGTGGAAACCGCAAAATGCAACTCTTAACGCATTCATTCGCTTCTACTTTTCAATTCGAGCTTTTAACGAACGTTAGAAAAACGCATTTTGCCACACATAAATGAACAACTCATAAATTGGTGTTATTTTTAGAAAAGCCAACTTTTTGAAAAGCTGCAATTACTATTAATGAAATGCTATTTTTCGAAACGATCGATGCTCAAAAATAAAGCTTTTGCAAACTTGGCGGAAACAAGGAAACAGAAAACAAGTTTTTCGTTGTTTAACAAATGCAATTTAAGTGCAAAACAAATTGCGAAAAGCGAGAAAAAACATTTCTTTCGTTTTGAAAGTATTTTTTCAATAAGGAGTGGTGTCATTTGACGCAAACTGGTTCTTGAACACACCACGAATTAAATTGCGATAAGAACGTAATCAACAGGTTGTAAACACGTTTGATTCCAGTCGCCGAACGTTAACAGCGAAAGGCGAACAGGATCCTGCTGTTTGAATCGATTTAAATTTTAGCGACTAATTGCATCGCCGTTTAAACTTGCGGCGATCAGGCATTGAATGCAAGAAAAGCAAAAAGTGTCGACATATTTGATTAGCGGAGAGAAGGAGTTGGAATCGAGTTTATTTGACTAACGCTCGCCAACCGTATTGCAGACCCCCCGTAATTATCAAAGCAACCGACAGCATATAACTTCTTATCTCTATCTCTGATATCGAGTTTTACGATATTTAAACTTTTCGCCTTTTCTCTTCGCTATTCATTTCCACCAGCGAATGACGACACATCGCATTGTTGAACAATGGCACAAGAAATGCTGCGACAAACTTTGGATGAAAGTGATCCCGAATTGATGAGTTTGATTGAAAAGGAAAAAAAGCGTCAACTCCATGGTTTGGAAATGATTGCTTCTGAAAACTTTACAAGTAAAGCAGTTCTTCACGCGTTAAGCACTTGTTTGCACAACAAGTACTCAGAAGGATATCCCGGTCAAAGGTAACTTCTAGCCTTGAGTAAGGCCTAATCTTAATTTGACTCCATCAGATATTACGGTGGAAACGAGTTTATCGATGAAATCGAAATTTTATGTCAAAAAAGAGCTTTGAACGCATTCGGACTCAGTCCAGAAGAATGGGGAGTCAATGTGCAGCCATATTCAGGAAGTCCAGCAAACTTTGCTGTGTACACTGCTTTGGTTGGGCCGCATGGACGTATAATGGGACTTGATCTTCCTGATGGCGGGCATCTCACCCATGGATTTATGACTGGCAAAAAGAAAGTATCTGCCACCTCCATCTTTTTCGAGTCGATGCCATACAAAATTAATGTGGACACTGGACTCATTGATTACGATAGACTCGAAGAAAATGCACAATTGTTTAAACCAAGTTTGATAATCGCCGGAGTCAGCTGTTACCCTCGACATCTAGATTACGCACGATTCCGCAAAATTGCAAATGCCAATGGAGCAATATTAATGGCAGATATGGCACATGTTGGTGGTCTAGTTGCTGCCAAAGTTGCTCCGAGTCCCTTTGAATATTGTGACATTGTTACGACCACAACACACAAAACATTGCGTGGGCCGCGTGCAGGTGTCATTTTCTATAGGAAAGGTGTAAAATCGGTCAATCCTAAGACTGGGGCAAAAGAGTTATACGATTTTGAAGAAAAGATTAAACAAGCAGTGTTTCCAGGATTACAAGGTGGGCCACATAATAATGCTATTGCTGGTAAGTAAACGGTCATATTCTAATTTGCTCAAAATGTTTTATTGTTAGCGATTGCAACTTGTATGAAACAGACAATGACTAAAGATTTTATTGAGTATCAGCAACAAGTGGTTGCCAATGCTAAACATCTAGCATTGAATTTAGCATCGAAAGGTTATACACTTGTCTCTGGAGGCACTGATAATCATTTAGTATGGATTGACCTCAGACCAAAGGGACTCAATGGTGCTCGTGCTGAGAAAGTGCTAGAAGAAGTGGCAATCGCTTGTAACAAAAACACTGTTCCTGGTGACAAGAGCGCTTTAAATCCTGGTGGAATCAGATTAGGCACTCCTGCTCTTACTACGAGAGGTCTAAAAGAAGCAGATATCGAGCAAGTAGCTGAATTTATCGACGAAGGTTTGTTTTGCTTCTGATTAAATGTGAAATATTTTTCAATGGGCAATATTTTTTCAGGAATTGGAATTGCTTTGGAGGCAAAGAAGGCAACCTCATCAACTCTCTTCAAAGACTTTGTTGCGACTCTCAAAAGCGACGCTTTTCAGCTCAAACTGTCTGATTTGAGGAAAAGAGTTGAAAATTTTGCCTCAAAATTTTTCATGCCAGGTTTTGAAGATTATTAATTTCATTGAAATGAGTAAAATTTGAGAATTTAAAAGTCGCTATCGCTTTCATTGTCTCGTTTTTTCGTGTTCACCGAAAAAGAATGTTTTTTCTCATTGTTAGCGGTATTTGTGAGATTTAACAGCTCCATTTCATCTTCAGATTCTAAATCAGATGCATCCTCGTCACCATCTAAATCTAAATCAGAATCTATGTTGCCGTTTTTTTCTGCTCCCATCATTGAACCAAAAACTCTGACTCTTCCTGTAGCGCTGCGTTTACTTGCTGTTGTCGTATTTATCACAGAGCGACGAGCTCTTTCGGTATTCATATTCAACACTTTGTCATCGCTTTCATTCTCCATCTCATCTTCATTATATTCTTCCTCATCGCTTATTTCACCAATGACATTTTCCATGTCATCATTGGTCGTGGCACTTCCGCGCAAAATTTCTTCTTGTTTCATTTGTTCAACCATTTTCCGAATTTTTTCATTCCTCTCCTGAATAAGAAAAAGCATTGAACGATTTTAAATTATAACATTTAAGTACTTGAAGTTTATCTTGTTCGAGCTTTTCAACATCTTCAAGCTGATGTTCAAGAAACACCAAACATCGAAACTTTGTAACGTACAAATCGTAAATTTGCTCCATTTCCTCTTCGAGCTTTTCATATTCATCCATAAAAGCAGGTCTGAAATGTAATAAACCCAATTATAGTTAAGAAATTTGAGTTTTTTATGCTTTTAAAGATTAATGATAATGTAAAAAGAACAAACAAAAATCAAAATTAATTTTCAACCAGATAAAAGTTGTTTCTAGTTTTCTATGAACCTTAAATTCAAAAGCTCAGACGATTTTTATCGTCATTGATTTAAGAAGTTTTAAAAATTCTTAAGTTTGGTTGCTCTCTTATCGCTAAGATAATGATAATGATAAAAAGTACTAAGAGAAGATACATTTGAAAGCTTTTAATGTTCTGACGAGAGAAACAATTAGAAAGTAGGAGAAAAAATTATCAACAAACGCTATATTCTTCATTGGTTTTCTGATTCTATTACAATTGCAAGATCTTTCTTATAAACTTGTCTTGAAAAGAGAACTCAAGTCTTTTGTGAAATTTCTGAGAATGGAAAAATGCTTGAGCACCGATATACAGCGATAGCCAAAATGTTGCTTATCCTTCTTCACTATTAATTATATGGATATGATAAGCAACTTTTTGGCACTTACTGTATTTGTAATTGTACTATGATAACC
>NCKU01001949.1:0-21695 GCA_003675995.1 Dinothrombium tinctorium
TCGGCTACTATTTTCGTTCTGCTCTCGTTGTTATTCCAAACTATTATTTGATACGAACCATTGTAATCTTGTCGATACCACAGCTTCTCCAAAATTTCGCGCAAATTATGTGTTCGTTTAAATGAACAAATGCAAATCGTCACATCAAACTTGAAGAAAGAAGAAACTAAGCTTCGTTCTGAGTCACTTCGCGGAGGTACAGCTAAGAACACAGCGCTTTTTGTCACGTTTTCGACAAATTTTTCTAAACTGAATTTTTCTTTATCCATTTTCTGTAAATACTCAATCGCCTTGCCAATGTTCTCTTCACTGATGAGATGTGTGAAATCAGTTGTTGAAGTGTCGTACAGCAGCGGATATTTTTCTCCGATGTACTCGACAGTGGATCGCATTGCAGGAACCACAATTGGCACATTTCGTGCGATGCATTCCAGAATGACAGTGTTTGCGGCTCCGTCATACTTTAAAGCAAGAAACACAATCGACTTTTTAAGCATCTCTTCGTACTCCTCATCATTCAAACGTTCATGCACAGCAACTTCTGATGATATTTTTGATCTTTGTGCTTCTACAGCTAAATCACTGATTATTATCGCTTTTCTACAATTTTGCGGAAATTTTGCTTTGTAAAACAGTTGATAATCACGCGCGAAACTTCCTACGAAAACGATATTCACTTCACTCTGATTTCTCCAATTACTTAGTACAGCTGACTCGACGCAAACTAATTCCACAATTGGATAGAAAATTCGTTGAATAGGTATTCTGAATTCCAACGAAAGATTTTCCTCTAGATATTCTTTTTGAACAGTTGTCAGAACAAATAGTCCTTTACAATTTTTCATCAAAGATCTGTAAACAGGACCACAAATTCTTTTCAGATCAGGACAATAGAAATGTTCTGAATTTTCTTTTACTTCGTGTACAATTGCAATCCAACGATTTTTTGACAATATTGCTTTGTGATTGCAAATTGCTTCGCCTAAAGATACAAAGAAATAAACTTCAGCTTCATCACAATGAATCATTTCTCTGATTCTATTCATGGCATTCAAAAATGCGTTCTTATGGTGATGTCCCCAATTCGGCATTTCACCAAATTTAACTTTTCTTCTAATTATCGGCTTTGTTTCGTTTTTTGATGCCGCATACAAAAATGCTTTCGCAATCGTGAATGGTTTTGCTAATGAAATCAATTTATCCGAATGGTTTGTGATGAAAGAGATCGACTTCAGACTCAAGCCATTGAACACAACAATTGATACTCCAGGTATAAGTATGGGTTCGATTATTTTCCAAAATTGCTCAAGTTCTGCAGCATCTTGAGATATATCGATGAATATAAACTCTGTTTTGACCATCGTTAATTCATCTGGTAATTTTTTGCAGCAATATGGCCATTCCACGGGCACAACGAAGTTTGCGAAGTTTGCCATGTTTTCGACAAACAAATGTGAAAACTTTTTGCCGTTTTTAAAACCATTTTTGTTGCCTTCTTCTTTTGGCATCCATTCCTGCCACCGAAAAGCATCGCATGCATAAATTTTCGGCTGTTCATTCGCATAATTTTTTGCCGCAATAGCCATAACTAGTGTACAGTGTCCTAGCCAACAACCCAATTCAACTATCGTTTGTGGTTTATATTTCTTTATTAACCATACAATCAATTGAATGGTTTCTCGCTCCGTTGTTGTTGGTATCTCTCTCGCCAAATTAACATCCGAGTCCACATCTTCATTTAGCCATGGCCTTACTGACGATGATTCGAATTCTTTTTCCGACTCAAAGTATGCAACATAGGGCTGTAAATGTTCCATAGTAAGCTTCAAAGCACAACAATTTTTTTGCGAATATTCTTCGACTAAATTTAGATTACGTTGACGGCTACCCCATCGATCGAATACAAGACATTTGTCAAAAGATAATGCAAGCGCCAAAGTTTGAAATAATTCGCTCTCACGATAATTGAAGTGAGTTGAAAGTTTGCAATCTTCTATGTTCAACACTCGAGGGATGCATGTTCCTGGTGTGATCACTAGTTCTTGTTTAATTTTTTTGCGAGGCGTTTTGATTAGGGCTTCGCAGTTTGAGTAGAATGAGGAAACCATTGCCGCTATATGCTGGATGTCCTCGAGAACCATGTTGGTATGAGTGGGCAAGTAGAAACCTCTTGATCCTAAATCTTCAGAGTTAGGAAGACTGAGTGCATTTGATTCGCTAAAAGCCGGCTGAAGATGCAGAGGAAAAAAGAAGTTTCGCGTTTCGATGCCATGTATCGCCAAAAACGCTCTCAATTCACTCCTTTCTTCTTTTGATCGACACTCGACTCCAAAAACCCATGGCGTATCATCGATTCCGCATCTCGCCATCAACTTTATCGGTAACTTTTCAAAAAGTTTACGATAATGTTTTGCTAAAAATTGTCGATGTTGAATTATCATTTTGATGTTATCAATGCAACCACACGCCAACGCGGCTCCTAATCCATTTATTTTGGCATTAATGGCGCTCTTAAAATGAAGAAAGTGATAATAAGGGGTGAAACCGTGGTTAATCAAGCTTTGTAACTCGGCATTACGCGAATGATGTTTCGACAAAACTATCCCACCGTCGCCTGCGTGAATCATTTTATTCGCGTATAAACTTGCGGCCGCAAAGTCACCGAAAGTACCCAAAAGTTTTCGTTCGTTTCCGATTAATATTTCGACTCCAATGCATTCGCTGATATCTTCGATTAACCACAAACGCCTTGAATTGCATTCTTCTACAATCTTCAATAAATCTTCGCACGCAACACCATAAGTATGAGTGACAATAATCGCCTTCGTTTTTACTGTGATCGCCGAACTAATTTCCTCAAATCCTGGATTATATTTTCCTGCTGCATTGTCTACAAAAACTGGTTTTGCACCGACGAAATTAATCGCGTTTGCAACAGCCACCATAGTCATCGACTGTAATATCACTTCATCTCCTTCACCAATTTCAAGTATTTGCAGTGAAAGCAGTAAAGCAGTAAATCCGCTGCTGCATGGTACCGCAGTATGACAGGCAAAGAATTTCTTAAACTTATCGGCCATTAATTTCGTCCAGTGGCTTGCGGATGAAATATCACCACTATAAACAGCTTCGATTACATTGTTTTTCATCGTGTCTGAAATAAATGGCTCCGCTACCTTGTAAAGCCAACCTGATGGTGGCATAAGAGGCTCAGGCTCAGGAATCAAATGCAAGCGATCAGTTTGTAGTCCTACTTTAGAATGTAATTTTTTTGTTAAAATCTCCCTCAAGAAAATTTCTAAATTAAACTCAACAGATTTCACGTCACTGGGAAGTTTGTCCCAGTTAGAAACCTTTACGTGGAGGGGAGCAGGATTTTGTATAGATGAATAAGCTTCTGGAACAATTCCATTATACTTGCACGATATGGAAGAATATAATTTTTGTAATTCTCTACGAGGGTTTTCAACCAAATCTTCATATTTCACAAAAATAGGAGTCACCCAAAGTGGCCAGTGATGACCAATTACGGTCCAATCGTGTTTCATCTGTTGTAAGAAGCTTTTTACGTCGTCGGGTTCTAGTTCTATAGTTTCAATTTTTTGAGGAGGATCCACGCTATACCAAACATTTGTGCGATCAGCAATCATTCGAGAGACCAATTGATTCAACACACTTTCTCTCCATAATACGATCACAGTTTTAATATCCAAAGCGCTAATTAATTGATCAAAGCGAATATTTCTTTCACGTAGCTGTTCTGGAAACAGTTTAAACGCTCGCAGCTTCTTTTTAAAAGTGGCAAACTCTTGTTGAAGATATTCTAAGGGGTCACCATTGATCTTATTCGACTCGTTTAGCAGCTCAGAGGCGACGGCCACTTCAGGATGCGCTCTCAACAATGTTGCCAAATACGTTGACCCGCAGCGAGGATTGGAAAGAATCAAAAACGAAGTGCACATCGTGCTTCACTACCAGCTTTACTTTGACTGAAACACGTAAGTA
The DNA here is from genome assembly GCA_003675995.1 of Dinothrombium tinctorium. Taxonomy (NCBI): domain Eukaryota; kingdom Metazoa; phylum Arthropoda; class Arachnida; order Trombidiformes; family Trombidiidae; genus Dinothrombium; species Dinothrombium tinctorium. The sequence continues at coordinate 4,006 of NCKU01001949.1, forward strand.
TGTTTTCACTAAATCATTCGCTACTTTCTTATATAGACTTCGATCATTCGTTTATCTATTCAAGTTTGAAAATTATGCTCGTTTACCTCTTCTCTTTGACAGCTTGTGAATTGTTTGAATTTTGAAGATAAAATTTTAAAATTATGTGAATATTCAAAGCTGAATAAAACATTGTCAACAAATTGCAAGTTATTTAGAAGTTTTTCACTTTATCGTTTCGATTGCTGTTGAATGTTATTATTTCACTTATCACCAAAATTAAATTAGTTGAGTGTTTATGCTAATTTTGAAAGAAACGATAGCTAGTTCTTCACTAACAAGGGAAGATCAAGACATGTCCGATCGTTTTCTTAATGAATTGTATATCATTTTAAATGTCTTAATGAGTATAGCTAACCTCTGAAATATTACATGCCCATACTATTTTCAAAAGTTATGAATTTTTAATTTTGAAACCGAATAACGTCTATTCAACACCATCACAGAAACAAAGTTTTACAACTAATCAATTTTCATATATAACAATGTCAGCATATTTGTTCTTTTTTTATGAGCTTGCCGCTGCGTTTTCTAGAAACCTAGTAAAAGGCATAGAAAAGTCCCAATATGGCGTCACTGGCAATGTTTTAAATTTCCTGTATATGTAGTAAAATTTATGAGAATTTTCTATGTCGCTTCCTATAGCAAATGACTATTGTAAAAAATAATTGATTTCGTTTTCAATTAGATGCGATAACAAAAAATTATTCGCTTTTTCTGCTAAACTAGGCGCTGAATGCGTTAACATAACCGATTTGATTTTGATTTTAAAAAAATACGAAGGATTTATCACGAATAAGAATAAATTTGAACATTCTCACAAATTTATTGCTGTAAACGTATCTAAATACATCAATTAATTAATATAAGTGCTTAATTTAAGAACATTTACCGCATTTTTCGTTGAATGCTAAATGAACATAATAGCTTATTATTTATACAAATTTTTATAAAAATATAAATAGTAGAACGGAAGTTATTAAATTTTAAATTGGCATACTTTTTTATAACGGACACTCTGTATTTAAATTTTCACACTTGTATTCGCTTATACAAACTTCATTCGCCTTTTACTGCTTTTCTTTACATCTGAACAAGAAATCAGGCAGATACATGGGTGACCTGATGAAGATCGAAGCTTCGAATATTGTCACTTTGTAAAAGCAAAAAATTGTTTAATTCAAAGGTTAATTGCATGTTGTAAATAAATGATTTCAAGTTGTCAATGTGTTTAGCAGAAAACAAGTGTGCAAGTCTCAATTATCGCAACGTGTTTTTTGATTTTAACATTTTTGAATTGTCAACTTTTTTCATTTTTAAAATGATTTTTTCATAAGTGAGCTTTTTAAGCTTTTAAAACGTCGGCAACAAAGTTTTTACACTTCTTTTCTCATTTTTGTCGCTCAATTGGCGCTATTCCAGTTACTTGATTTGAAAATATGATAATCATTAAGTCATATGAATAAAAACTCTGAAACGTTCTGTGTAAAATTAGTTATTTTAGTGAATGGACAATGTCAATCGACAATTTCACAAACGAGAAACATTCGATCATAATTGGCGATGAGTAAGAAATTGTAGAGGATTTTTAAAAACTATTAAATAACGAATAACTTCCCCTTTACGTTCTTCCACGTAATTGGCAATTTTATTTAGTTCTTTAACTCCTACATGTTCAGGTTACATCTTCAACCATCATCAGTGAAAGAATAAATTTTTGAAAACATCGTGCGTCGATGATTTTTGTAAAAAGATGCATCGAGATTGCTCATGAATGCGATTTTGTCGCACTGAACTATTAGCAAATGTTTAACCCAAATATTTGCTTTGAACAACGAGTATCAGTAAGTAAGCTTTACTGCAAACATGCGCTATTTGTACGAATGTTAAAATTGATTGAAAAATTGATATGTTGAAATGAGACAATTAAGTGGCCAGTTTTTTTTAGTTGTTACCTTATGCTAAAAACGTTTATTTAAAATGTAAAAGCATAAAATAAAACAAATAATGTTATTATGCAACGAGAGTAAGAGAACATTCACTATGTTCATTACCTTTATCAACTAATTTCTATTAAATATATTTATATATAAATCGATATACATTAAATATGCGAGATTAATTCAATCATCTTTTTTCATTAACAGCTGCCATTCACTGTTTTACATAACGTGTAACATTTTATAGAATTCATTTCGCACGTAAACGAGTCAAGGAAAAAGTGAAATATTTCGCGACAGTGGGAAGAAGGAATGCTTCGCAGTTCGTTCTGCAGCCACGAGAGCGGCATCGAGTTCATAGCGATAAATCTGATCTTGTCGTTGTATGGAAGTAGTGAAAATCGATTCGGATGAAGCGAGGCCACTAGCAACTTCATGTTTTGATTGCGCTTTTGCTCTTCAATCAGAAAACCGTTTAGTTCTTTTTCGATCCAGCCTAACAAATAGAATACTTCGTTGATCACCTGTGCTCACATTTGTCGTACACACATACCAACTATACTTGCTGGTTCAGTCCACCGGCGCTGGTTTTCGCACAGATCAAGTTTAGATAGACATTGTATTCTCAACAAGTTTAAAAAAGACTTTAGCGACGGAAGAGATGGTTGCGAGGCGGTTGTGCGTAATAAGTGGTGATCACAGTATTTTATAAATTTGGTCAATTTCAAGTAATCACTGAAAAATGTCTGAAATCAGTGATTGTCTTGGACACAAATTCATAAATAGCAATCTTACCCGAAGTGAATTGGATAATGAGATTTGGTGTGCGCCCAAGCTTTGTCCAAAATATAAATATGCGGAGATTGAAGCGCCTTCAAAATACTTTCCAATGAATTCCAATTTCGTAATTTTCTCAATACACAAGCGACCTGTTGATAGCAAGGCAAAGTTTTTAAGTTTTCGCCATTCGACGTAAACACAGTTTGAAGCGAACCTCAATAAATGCAGCGATCTTTTTCGATTGAAGCTCATGAGTTTTCTCTTTTGTAATAATGTTTATTACCATTCGCTTTACCTCTTCCCTGAACGCGATCAAAGTTCGGATTCCATTTAAACAACATTTTTGCTACACATAATCAAATGATGAAAAATAGTTACAAAAGAGCGAAAGTGGCTTACCAATAATTTCTGTTTACCGATAACTACGCAAAACACTTCGGTTGGTTTCAATTGCAGAAACAATTCTTTGTCAGTATGGGTTAGTTGTATGGCAACAGAGATCGGGTTATCTAGTCTAATAGTGCAAATCAAGTTTTTCGCTTGCGTTCTCGGACTCGACAACTTTTGGCTGTGATTATTGTCGCTTTGTTTGCGATTCAATTCGTTTAACTCAAATGTGTTCGCGTTGAACTGCGGTTGCCGTTTAGACGATTGTTTGCTGTCGTTTCGCTTAATCATTTTCTGTTTTTCGTTTTTCGCATTTTTAATATTCTCGTCAACATATGCAACTTCGTCCAAATTGAGAAGCGAAGCTCTTCGCTGACGATGGTGTTTACGTTTGATCTTCTTATCGTGACGCGATTTGCTCAAATCAATATCGGAACAATATCTTCTTAGTGGTAGCTTGACATTCGGTGTAAGCATCGTTTCAGATTCCAAGAAGCTCGTCGGACTCACGAACGAAATATCGTCCAGCACTTCGTTGACGGCACGCCTGTTGAGTGAGAAATGCGAGGTTTTAGCGAATGTTGATATGATTGGCAAAGATTACTTTCTAAATTTAGCAGCTTCTTCCCATTTGGTCAACGCTTCCTCGGCAGCAATGAGTATCGACGACCACGTTGAGCGTCCTTTTGGAAATAGTTCATTTGCGTTAATCGATAATGACAACGGGAACAAACAATTTTCAAAACACCCCTCACCGAATCTTGGCACTTGTTTGGCACTTGGTGTAGACGAGTGACAGCCTGAGGTAGAGGATGCCACTCGACTTTCCTTCATCGATCCATAGCCAAATGAACTGCTCGACGCGGACACATCGCACGAGTCGGACGACGACGTTGACGAAGAAGACGACGATGCGGATAGAGAAGAACAGGTTGAAACTTCGCTGGTGCTGCTTTGACGATCGTCGCAAATTAGCGAAGCACTCAACAATGGTTTCGTAATCACTGTTTCGAAGCGTTCGCTTTCGATGACTTTCACACTTTTTAATTCGATTAGACTCTGGTCAGAACGCGATCGCGATTTCGACAAACTTAAATTAGCCGATTGTAATTTCATTTTTCGCGGTTTTTTTTTGCAATTAAATCGATTACTTTAGAAATTAACACAAACGCAATGTAACGCGATTCGCTTTCACTTTAAAATTCAAAAAATTCAGAATTTAGAGTCAAATGCAAGTAAACTTCAAGCGAAGGATTTGTGCTTGATTTCAAGTTAGGATTAGCTGTAAAGAGAAAAGCGATTTGTTAATATTTAGAAATAAGTTCAATGTGTATTGATTACTTAATTAAGTTAAAGAAAATCGTAAGAAATTGTAATAAAATATTAGCGTAAAAGTGAAATTCAAGTACAAAAGTATGTACTTTTAATAGCGTTTAATTTCTCGCAAATTCAAAGTGTCGTTAAAAAAAAATTCACTTTTACACTAGCGAAAATGAAACGTAATAGTCATAATTTTATTTAGAAGTGAAAAATTCAGATAAACTTACGCTTCTTTTCGGCTCTTTCCGAAAGGAGTGTTTTGAAATTTTTTTTTCTCGATTATCTTAGTTCGACTTTCGAGCGATAACAAAATCAATCTGCGGTTTACTGCCAACAATGTAAATGAAATCAATCAATCAGAATCAAACTTGTCAATTTCATAGTCAAATGAAATCGACTTAATTTTTTTTTTCTTCAAATTTTATATTAAAAAAGCACAGCGAACAATCTAATTCACCTCGAGCCGATGTTCACTCGCATGCTACACTCAGCAAACTGAATATACCTTCAATGCATTTATTACGCTTAACTAGTGATATATTTACACAAAAAGCAAACAGTAGAAGCGGAAAGAAAATTTTTGACGCACATTATAAGTATTGACAGCATTTTATCGACGAAAAAATAAGACGAACAGCGTCGTAATTTTGCTCGATAAAAAACTACAGGCGTTACCATATCGTCTTACATTCATCAATGAATTTATCTAGAGGCTTGCCATCGATGACGGCACTCGTGCGGATAGCCGAGTCCTTTTCGAATGTTTGGATAAAGCCAGCTTAATGCGGGTTCTCACTTGTTTCGCATTCGAACGCATTGAAAATTATTTTCTACATTTAACTTAATCTTTGATTCTTGCTCCATTCGTTCTCGACTATTCATATCACTTGATTAAGTAAGAAAATAAAAATTCATCGTATTCAAATCGCTTCTTGCCACACGAAACTCAAATTTTTCGCAGCTCGAAACATGGCAACAAACCGAAAAAGTTTTTTCGACTCGTAACTTGAGATAAGCAGCAACATGGACATCTAGTAAAGCTATTTAAAAGGACAAAGTAAAACTTTTTCTTTTCGCTGAGAACATTGGAAAAAGCGCAAAAAATCAACTCCTCAAATTTCGTTTACACCTCTTCCGTTTTCGTTAATAATCACTTCAAATTTAACAAATAAGAATTTATCGCAAAGATAATTTGAAAAACGAGATTAAAAATTTTTGGAAAGTACGCGCATTGCGAAGAAAAAGTGAAGTTGGCTATCAAAAATAAGGAACTCAAGCGACAATTAATCACGGCGAAATGAGTAAAAATAATGAAAAATTAAAGCGAATAAATAAGGGTAAAGCGATGTTTGTAAACGATTTTTCTTACTTCAAGCATCGACTTCCCATTCTCGATGTTTTCTCGATGTAGCTGAACACTCGAGAAAAGCAAAAAATGCTCGAGTGAAAAACAATTTTTGAAAATCATCGCAAATTTTGATTTCTTTTTCTCTTCACTTATTAAACACATTGTTTTTCTCTGTCGTCAAAGCTTTCGAGAGCTAATTAAGCGTTAAAATAATAGGCACTTAAAAATTAACGATTTTAAAATTTAGCTGCCATTTTATCATTTAAGAATTGACAATTCGCGTTTTATAAAATTGAAGACATTTCAAGCGAATGTAATTTTCGCTTTTCTTTCTCTTTTTCTTTCGCTCACTTTTCTTTTCAGCAAAGTTTTCCGCTCGAAAGTAACTTTCCATTTCGCTTTTCGGGTAAAATGTAAATTTCATTATCAAATAGCACTTTTGTTACGAAATCAAGTGTAAGAAAGAAAAAAAGTTCACCGGTTTCGGTGATTCCTTTTTTCTCTCTCTCTCTCTAAAACCAACTTTTTACCTATTCAAAAATTATTTTTAAAAAATCAATAATCGCACTTTTCGCAATTGAGTTTCGTGTGTTCGCTTAAATCATATTTAATTGTCGCAAAATGAGTTTAAAACGTTGTGTATTGCGTTTAAACTTGGAATGAATTAATTTTTAAACTTTATAATAATTAACAATGTGATATCAAAGCTTTGCGTAAAGGTAATGCAAATTTTTTGGAGTAAAATAAATAAAAAATGCACTTCCGACCATAAATACGTTGAATTGTAATGTTTTTTTAGTTTTTTGAGTTTCTAATTCGTGATTAAAGGTTGAAAAAATTAAAATAATTTTATCATTTCAAACACGAAAATTTTTTGACACTTTTGCAGTTGAAAAGCGCAAAGAAAAAAAAGTTAAACAAACGCATGACAATTGAAACAGAGAATCGGCGTTTAAAACGCAATGGGTTTTTGAATTCACGAAGCGAATGTCAGCTAAAAAAACATGATAACAAACAATAAAGCGAAATAAAAATAAATTGTGCACACAGAAATTAGCAAAAATGAAAATATAATCGTAAAAATACCTTTTTTCTTTGTTTCGTTTCTTTTACCTGCCGTGCATTTGCGTTCGCGAACAAACGCCAAAACAGATTCCCTTAAGCAGAAAAGTTTACTCGACACATTTTGGTACAACTTTTAAGGTGTACACAGCGTTTCCGCAACACAATTTTCTTACTGTTGGCATTCAAATTAAGGTGAATTCAGTATCGAAACCTTCAAAAAGAAAGTGATAGAGAGAAAAAGAAAGAAAGAGAGAGAGAGAGAGAGACAGAGAAAGAGTTTTATATGCAAATAGAGCAAGTAATTTCAAACAAATTAATTTTTTATCTTGCCTTACACTTGTAATTATAATTTATTAAATTGCTCGCTACAATTGCGTCTCTTGCAATTTTAAATTACAAACAACTTAGCTCGTTACGCTTTTTTGTTCGAAGATTTATGCATGAAGCCACGCTTTTAAAATGTTTATATTAGTACGCCTATAAAAATGATGTTTGCGGTATATTTGTAATGAAAAACGTTGTAAAAAATTGTAAAAAGGTCATCAATTATTTACCCGCTTCCCTCTTTTTTTTTTAAAATTCAGTTTGAAATACATGTGATCAAATAGTAGAAGAAAGGACAAAATTTTTTTTGAAAACTTTTTTTCAAATTTACTTTTTTTCTATTGAATTTACTGCATCAAAAAATTTATTATGAAAAGAAACTAATTTTTCTCAGAATCTAGTGCTTAATGGCGCTACCTCAAATCGCAATATTGAATAATTCATTTTATTATTGAGTTGTAAAAATTACGGTGATTTCGCAAATTTAGAGGCGAAATGCTGAAAACAAGTGAATCGGCACGATAACTAAGTGAGTACAATATGTTCAACTTGCGACTGCGTTTTGCAATGTTACGCGTGCATTTTTTATCTTTCTAATAGGGTCGACAAAAAAGCGGGTAGAAGCGGGTATTTTCAACGATATAAAACCATTTGTAAAAATTCCACTTGTTTAGTCGCTGAAAATATGAGAAATAATATTCACTGAGAGTAGGTACAAAAAAAAATCGATTTCTGCTTTAATTGACTGAGTTTTAATTGCTTTTAATTTACATATTTGCAGCTGAGTAAATTGATTTTTTGATCGCAAATGGAAGAGTACTTACATTTCACATGTTAGCGGATAAATATTTTCAAATAGAGACACTTTCCAAATACTTTTTCCGCAGCAACTTACAAAACTGCATCATATTTACATAACTTTCTCTGGTTAATTAGCGGCTAAACTAATAAAGCAAAGCACTTACTTGTTTGCTGTACGAAGAGGGAGAAAATCAAAGCGGAAAAAAAGTTCAAGTTCTACTTTGTACTTCAATGTGAATGGCGACCGAGCGGAGGATGTGAACGGAACGCTGAGAGCAGTTGAAAATTTGCGCGAAAAGCAGAAAAACACGCCAATAGAACTTAGTACACATCAACTTTCTTTAGTAAAAAACCACATAGAAAAAAGAAAGGAGGCAACATTAAATAAGCAAACGAGTGAGAGAGACAATCGAAGCAGCAGCGAAATCGCAAAGATCGATTCGAACAGCGCACAGCTTGACTATCACACTCAGTTAATCGAGAAAGTTAATTTTGTAAAATGACAAGTCAGAAGTGTAAATCGCGAGCCTTTTATATACACCGCAAATTTATGCGACTGCGAATTTCTCGTTCTCTATTAGTGCTTCGCTTCGCTTAATTTTCGTCATTTCATTTTAATTTTTTGAACACATGAATCGAAATTCGAGCCCGCTTCAATGTTGCATTACAATTTGCTAATTCTCATTTAAAATTCATTAAATTACTTGCTCATTCAATTTTATCAAAATCGCGCAAAATTTTCTGTTCAATAAATTTGTCGATGCAAGTGCTTTCGCTTCGCTCGATTAATGTCACGTTCGTGCTTCAATTAAATAATCGCAGTTACTTTATTGCTTTTTCTTGGAAAAAATATTTTCCTTTTCGATAAAAGAAATTCATGTTTAATAACAGCTTGTTCGAACTTATGATACAAATAACAAATAGTTTACAAGTAAGCGTGTTGTTTTCATTTCATTTCTTCACCGCTTTATTCCTTCCTTTCAATGCGCTTCTTACTTTCTTTCATCAGTTTCTCATTGCATTCAAAAGCATAATTAACACTAAATAAAATGACAACATAATTTCTCTAATCCTCCATGATTCATAATTGCTCATGTTCATTTGCTTTTCTATTTAAAAAAAAAGTCAGAATTTAAAATTTGAAAGAGTGAGGACAAAACTAAAAAACTCGATTTTACATTTCTACACGAAAATCTCTTAACTCAATTTGTCAATGACGCTCGGCGAGATAGACGATAACGAGCTGCATTAATCGTCTTTCTTCTCGCCGACTCTGTATTTGACTCCAAAAGTCAATGACGTTTTTTTTTTTAAATTGTGAAATAGTCGAAACAATTTTACGTGTTTGTACAAATTAATTCGATTGTTTTCGGCTTTAGTTTCTTTCGACTGCGAACAAATTTTAAAAGCTTTTATTTCAACTACAATCAATTGCGTATCTTTCATTCACAAACTCGACTTTCAGATTGATTCGATAAAAATTTGTTTGAATATTTCACCTCCAAAAAGCAAACAGAGAGAAATTCATTGCCTTTTTAAGCATGAAAATCTCATTAGAGCGCAAAAATTATTGGTTGCAATTTGCGTATTGATTCTATTAAAAACATATTTAAGAGTAAATAACAATATGAAACGTGCAATCGTAATTATACTAAAAACATTTTTAATTCTCATTTACAATTTTAATTTAAATTCGAAGGTTTTGAACAAATGGTGCGCAAGGTAACAGATTTGAGTTTCCATTCCCAACTAGTACCACAATGGCTTTTTCCATCACTTTTTAATTACCAGAAAATACTTTAAAACTTTCTCCCATTACCAATCATTTTTCACAGCCGTTGTATTCGATCCATACCACAATCAATACGTTTCAATGCATTTAAACTTCTTTTCGCCATTCACTACTATTCTCAACTAGTAATGTTATCATTCCAATCGTGGTAATGATAAAAACGGTTTCCCCTGGCATTATCATTCTATACACTCTAAACAATTTATTGTTTCTCGCTGCTTCTAACTTACTGCGCAAAATAAAGAAACTTTATTTTACTCGTAATAGTTCGAATGAAATTAGCAAATTTTTTTTGCAAGCGCTATTTTAACATAAGGCCTTATGAGATTTCAAAAAATTTTTTTATGTCATAATTCTTATGTAAACATGTTTTCGTATTTTCGATTCATTCTGATGAATCAAAATTGCTTTCGCACACTATTTCGTTTTGAATAATTTTCTTTTAATAGAGTGTAAAATGTTATTTTGTGTTTCTGATTAACAGACGTTTCCTTAATCAAAAACTAAAATTGAAAGAAGTGCAGTGTTTGAACAATGGATAAAATTACTTTCTCAGAAAAGATCCTATTTTTATATTGTGTCATGCACAAAAATACAAAAAAATTAATCCATTGAGGAAGCGCTTTTTTTTGTAAACCATTCATTTGAAGGTTTAGAATTTTTTCTTCTCCATAGTTTATGAGGCGCTTTTGTCAATTTTGCTTTTATTGAAAGTCATGGCACCACTGAAAAGTCACTTTTATGATTCAAAAAACATCGTTTTATGAACATTCTGCTGCGGTTGCTGAATCATGAAAAAATATTCAAAAAAATTTTCCTTAGTTAATTTTCCAGATGCTAACTTTCCACAAATTTCGCAATTTTAACATTCAAGCGGTGAAAATCATTTAAATTCTACGTGAATATGTTGTGAATAAAAATTATTGCGTTTTAATCAGCGAATTTTTTCTGTAACTAAGCAGACACAAATTTAAGAAAAAAAAATTCATTTCGCAAAGCTCTTAGAGATTAAAATTTTTGTGAAATGCAACATCTCTCTGTTAAAAAAAAAATGCTTTTGCTTTCAGAAGAACCAACAACAGATTAATGCAATATTCTAGGTAAACTTTTACTAATAAACAAATAAATAAAATAAACATAAAATCAAGAGATAATCTATTTAAAAACAGTATTAAAATCTATTTTCATTTAATTTAAAAAGGAATACATCTACTGATGTATCACATAGCGAAATATTCATTTTCGTCGCGTGTTCAGAAATTAATTAAAGAACAAAATGATGCTTTGAAATTTGCTTGAAATCAATTTTTTGAAAGTCACCTTTAAATAAAAAAAGCGATTAAAATAGTCGATAATAGAAAGAAAAATTAATTCTAATTAATTCAATTTTTAATAAACAAGCGTTTTTTTTTCAATTGTTTCACGCAAATCGTTTCGATTCCAAGAAGTTAACTGCATTTGCGGCACTCGAGATTTTCTTATCGCGTTTTTTAACTTCTTTTTTTTGGACACGATATCAAAGCGAAGTTGTTTTCCAGCAATGATCAATACAAAACGCTATCATATGTTTGTGTATCACTTTCATTTCCTTCATTTTTTATTTCGTTGCATAAACGCACTTTTACCCACAAATCTATTTTTTCCATTCATGCATAATTAAAATAACCTAAATTGTTTATTTTCATACACTGTACACGATTATTATGTGTGCCAAGCATTAAATTCATAGAGGTCTTGACGTTTTATTTCTCTGTAAATCGAATTTTGAATTCAATGCATTTTTACCCACAGATAGGCAATTTTATTCATATTTTCGATAAAATGCAATTTTTAACACACTTTTGATTTTTCGCGAAAAAAAATTTCTAAATTTACGGTTGCGTGATCTGTGCTGAAGCAGATAACTTTTTAATTGTCTAAAGAAGGGATTCTTTAAGAAATGAAACTTTATCTTTTTGCCGAGAAAAACAAGTGGATAGCGGATATCGTTTACTGAGATAAATTTTGATATCTTCATAAATATACTTCACGACTTCTATTCCTGTTAACATTAGTCAATCTAATCGCCTCTGAGCACTTCTTTTCGGTGAAAAAAGTTAATTTTTCGGGCATCAAATTAAAAAGTAAATAACTTGCCACTGAAATTAGCGATCACATGCTTTCACGTGTTGTAAATCGTCTAGTGTTAACGGTTCAATCGCGTTTCATCAAAGCAATTTATCAAGGCGAATCCATTTTTTTTTTTACCCTGAACGACTATTGATTATCACTTGACATTCTCAATCTCAATGGTCTCATTACAAAAAAAAATTCAACATCTCGAACAGAAAAAATGACCAAAATCATGATTTCTATGGTATCAGATGCAAATTACCATATTTGCGAGGGTAAATTTTTACATTTTTTTGTTGCATCAACCAATTCCTAAATTTCAACGTCACAAAAGTGAATCATTTATTCTGGCGAATTAATCGACACGATTATTAAAAAAGCTGGAAAGCATTGTGCTTTTCGAGTGTTGAACGCTGCAAAACAGCGATGCAAATTACTGTCATTTGAAAACAATAGTGAAAATTGGCTGTTGCAGTGAAACTTCATCGCGCGTTTAGCGAAAGAATAGTCGCAGGAAAAACGCAAAATAATTCATTTTTTAAACGAGTCATGTGAAAATCTACGCATCTTTCGAGCGAAAACATGATATTCACGTGCTAAGAGTTGACGTAGCGCGTTTTCTTTTCGTCTCACTTCTTCGTTTTCTTTTACTCTTAAAGAAAGGACCGCTAAATTATGTGTGGACTAAAAGAATGCTTTTTTATACAAAGAATCTATCCAGAGTTCAACTATTTTCGGCTCGCCTTTTAACTCAGAACAAATCCAAGCAATTTTGTCGCTATTTTCTTTTTTAAGTTTCTAGATAATGATTACATTCTATAAACAAATAGATAAGAATTTGATTTACTTTGACAGCTTTTTTTAAATATCCAATTTGTTTTAAATTAAAATGTCGTATGTCACTTTAATTAGAATTCAAAAAGTTTTTAATGTTAAATTTTTCATTCTAATGCCAAAGTATTGTGTTACATTAAAAAAGAATTAAAGTGAGTCAATAAACTAGCGGCGAATTCGGAATTCTGTTAAATAAATTGCGGTGGTAAACAAGATGATAAAAAAAAAGATTAAGAAAATTCCAGAACAAAATTATCTTGACCTTTAGTCGAATTTTATCTCGGAAGGGGTTTATTCAAAGAGGCTGCTCGCATGATGATGCTCGAGACGAATCACTTCGGATTGGCCGAGATTTTTAATTAATTTAAAAAAATTGTTTGCATGAATTAAGCTAAAGTAAACTCAGTTGAATCATAAGCTTCTTAAAGGTCTCTTAAAGTTTAATCATCTAAAAATAGGAGGTACAAACGATTTGATTGATTAAGGTGCAACTCGTGTGAGTTATTCTTGTTTCAAAATAAGTTTTCGAGAGTATTTAAAAAAAAAAAACAAATTTTCAGCAAACGTTTAAGAGTTAAAATCAAGTAAAAGAAATTGTTTAGCAAAAAGAGGTGATATCAAACAGTTTTTTTATCGATTTTTTAATACTAAAAGTAGCTTTTGCCGAAAACAACGCCAAATAAGGAACTGAGTAAACCGAAAATCACAAGACTGGTGTAGATTATCGATTGATATCTTCTCAATCTAATCAATTCTCTCTCCAACTCTTTGTTGCTGCTCGTTATCTTCAATAATTGCTCACGCAATTCACTTTCTCGACTTTCGTGAAGAATCTTTTCATCACGCAATCTACTAATCAAAATTTCGACTGCTTTTCTTCGTAAGCGGCATAAGAACAAAGGTTCTCCTGTTTCCGCGAATGATAATTCATCTTTATCATTGTCTGCTTCCTCTTTACTCTCTTCATCTTCATCTTCAGCTTCATTTCCAGTATCCCGCATTCCCGTTGCCTGCTCCTGTTGTTCGGAAACAGAGGAAGAAGTTTCTTCATTTTCTGAGTGTATTCTCGACTCTAATTCGTCATTTCCGCTTAACCCTGGAGTGTCATCTACTGCTTCTAATGCGGCAAGATTTTCCTCGCTGTTTTCGAGACTATCGTAAAGCTCTTCCTCTAAAAAAGATAATTCGTTTTCGTCATCGTCTTCGTCAACCATATCTTCATTGATCTCCAAAAGTAATGAACTTCGGTACATTTCTGATTCATCTTCCACTTGTCTTTCGCCGGTTTCGTTGCTTTCTTGAATATGTTTGTTTGCCAAATCTGACAATAAACCAAAACATTCTTTTTCGAGAAAATCGAGCTTTTCTTTTCGTTTGAACACGGCTTCAGCTAAAGAATCGCTGCAATCGTTATCAGATTCACTTTGAACAGCTGAATCACCCGAATCGATGCCAATTGCGGCTGAATCCGCGTAACCACTATCTTCACTTTCCTCTTTCTTCTTCAAACCAAACTCTTTTCGCAACAGTTTTTTCAACATCAATTGCTCTTCTTCTGAACTATCCACCGCTTTTGGCACTTGGATACGAAAATTTCTCCATTCTTCGCGAGTCTCTTCCAATTGGCGTCTTAATTTGCGCAATAATTTCCGTTTTTCTTGAAATTCATACTTCAAAATCGCTTCTCGAGTCTTTGATAAATCGTGCTTTTGTCGCAAACTTGAAACGAGTTCTTTAGTTGCGTTAACATCGATAGGATAACCTGTCAATCGTTTACGCAAACATTGTAAATTAAATGCCAAACAAAATCCTAATAAATGCGATGCTTCCACTTCTTCTTTTAATTTCATGAACATTTCGTGCATAGTCTCGAGCTTTGATCTCAGTTCACTGTCAGTAACCTTTGCACATTGATTTTCGCTATTCGTTGTATTGGAATCAGAGTGTTCGTTTGATGACGAAAGCGAAAGTTTTAATAATTCATAATTTTGGCGATCTTTCAAATTCAACAATTTTTTGAACATATTTATATGCGAATTAAAGCTTTGCGTTTGCTTCAGCAATGACGTAAAATCGGCGAGTATTTTGTTGATCAGTGTCATGTTCTTCGTATCGGCAATATTTTCATACGCAACTACGTTTGGATCCATTTTGAAAGGCTAAAGATGAAAAAACCTAATTTCAAAAGAGCAAAAGTAATCGTAACTTTCATTAGAAATAGGTTGTCTCAATGTTTGGCAAAGAAAACGAATCAAATGTAAAAGTAAGAGTTTGTGCAAGCTTAATTCGCGATTATTTAAATACATAAAGTCTTAAATTACATTACTCGATTAGGTAAGCCGAGAATTCTAATCTAAATCATGTTTACTCTTTTATTTCTTACCTTTTGAAGTTTCTATCTTTGACAGAGTAATCGTCGTATTCCTTTGTTTATATTGGATTTCCAATTGAGTATTCACTGATTCACTGCTGATTATCGTTTCTCACAAGTTTAGAACACGTGTGAATTGATCAAAACGCAAGAAAACACACACACACAAGTGAAATAAACGAAAGAAATGATATGATTTGCGTAAGAGACGCATAAAAGAACTTTTCACTCTGAAAAAAGTGATGCGTTTCTCGAAAGCAGAAGAGATGAAGAGTGATTTCGCGACGCTGTGCTTCTTAAAATAGATGTTGCATCCCTCCTGTGTAAACTCTCATCGCTCAGTCAAGAGATGAGTTTTTTGAAAAACGCAACAAGCAGAATTACTTCGCTTTACTTATATTTTATATTCTGCGAACGAAAGTTGTTCACTTCGCAACTGGATTAAAACCAAATACATTTTTCTAAATTTGTCTCTTTCCGCGTGATCATTTAAAAATCACGCGTATGCCAACGTCTTTATTCTTCCATCACTTGTTTATTTAGTTATTGAATCGTTGCGCTTACACGATGATTGAAGGTTGTTGACATAAATCGACGAATGCTTAATTTAGTACTTTCTTATTCGAAATTAGACTCAAGAAATTTTTCGCTGGTGTTTTGATTATGCAATCTTTATAGAGCATTCGTTTGAAACGAATATGAAAAACGCTGAGGATTCACGTTTTCTTTGTTCATTTTGAGTTTGTTCTTAGGTTTTATTTTGCTTCTGCTAGGCCTTCATTTGTTTTCACTGATCCAATTAAAAGTAAGTAGAAAACAAAGTAGAAATAAATATCATATTTGAATGCTTTAATTATTGAAATCGCACTCAGATTTTATTTTTATCAAACTTTCAATAAAAAAGAAATTTTTTGTTAAAAATTTAGTTTGTTTTTTTCGGAAAAATCGTTTTCTCGAATAATGACAACAGTGAATATTCGACAACTCAATTTAACTTCTCTCTATTTATAACAAAGTAATGAGTACTCGTCGTATAAGTTTATTTACAAGTCTTCGAGATGATGCAACTGTTTTTCTCAACTTTGCAAAAGCCGATGATCTCATTTAATGATACCGCTTCATTCATTGATTTCGCATCATTCTCATCAATTGAATGAATTTCTGAAAGAGCCTATCCAAAAATGCATATGTTATTAGAAAGGCCCTCTTTGAATAAATTCATTCGTTTCGGAATCATCGGTTTTATACTTATTTCAATTGAATTCTCGCTTCTGATCTAAGTTTTCAATTTAATTTGAATCGTTCTGGTAATAACTATTTGGTTAGTAGTTTCATCTTCATCTTGTCTTGAAATATAAATCTCAGTTCATTCTTTAAATGAGCAATCAATCAAGCAAATAAGAAGAATCAAAATGAATATTTTAAATAGATTTTTCTCTGCTGTTTTTCTGTTTGTGACAATGTATTCATCTTCATTTTTTGAAATCACAGCATTAACATTATTATCACAGCTTGTTTAATCTGAAAGATAGTAAAATTAAATGAATAAAATAATGCTTTAGGTTAACTAGTTTAAGTTAGTTTGCTTTGTGTAACCACCGCATGTTCGAAGTTTTATTCACTTGCGAAGTTTATATTGAAATGTGGTGCATAAAATTTTCTTTCCATGTTATCTGAACATATCGATCAATTGTTTCGCTTTTATTTCAAATAAAATTCTTTTCAAGTTCTTCTAAAAAATATGAATTCAATGAAGGTTCCATGCAGTTCAAGAAAAATTAATTTTGTAGTTGAATGACGAAATGAATTTCAATTTTTTT
This sequence comes from Dinothrombium tinctorium, assembly GCA_003675995.1. Taxonomy (NCBI): domain Eukaryota; kingdom Metazoa; phylum Arthropoda; class Arachnida; order Trombidiformes; family Trombidiidae; genus Dinothrombium; species Dinothrombium tinctorium. The sequence continues at coordinate 20,939 of NCKU01001949.1, forward strand.
TTCATAAAAAAATATCATTTTGGGACTCTTTCATTTAAAATAAAATAGAAAATTTGTCGAAGCATTCAGCAGCAACATGAAAATAAAATTTTTTGTCAATACATTTCAATGTAAAGTTTGCACATACGATAGTTGCACACAGCACCCATTGATCTTTTAAATACACAAGTGATACTCTGTTTTGGATAAGATCGTATCAAAAATGATGAGAAAACCGTTTGCGAGCTTTTCTCGTAAGTATACAAAATTCAGCTGTTTCATGAATTTAGAGAGCATATTTGTTGGAACTTCAAATGAAAACATTTATTCTTATCTCAATAATTCGCATTATGGTGCTGTAAAATTCAAACAAAAAACGAGATAAAATAAATAAATTGGTTTACACGGTCAAAAACGAATAAAAATAAAGAAATACCATAAGTCAATATGTAAGAAGGACAGTAAAAATTTAAATAACAAGGCGCTGAAGCTTTCCTCTCAGCATAAAAAAAAATTTGCACAATAACAGACGAAAAATTAGCAGAAATTCATTTAAGTAAGTTAAGGTCACTAAGTAATTTAATGAGATGAAAAGAATCAAAATTTAAAATAAGCTAAATGATTTAGTGAAAATTGAGATGAAAGTCCGACTCCGAAAATAAGAAATAGCGCGCATTCAACAATTTTTAATTCCCGATCTTAATGGGCAAGTTAGCTTTTGCAATTAATATGTCAATTATCGATTAAAATTAATAGGCAGATATATTTTTCTATGGAA
>NCKU01001950.1:0-21688 GCA_003675995.1 Dinothrombium tinctorium
CTAAATTGCCAGCCCTAGTAATAATTTATTGAATTACTAATAAAATATTGCTTAACGCATTGCGGTCTATCATTCATAGACCGTATACTTTGTGTTGGGAGAAGTATCTCTTAAATATCACATTTCTAAAGCGAAAATAGCCAATTAATTTTTCAAAAACTGTATATCGCTGTTTAGAGCTGTGGCATTACTTTTGCAGCATTTTCGATTGGTTTACTAATAGGCGATGTATTTGCACGCTCACGAATATTAAAGAAAATTCTAAAATAATTTTTATATTGTTGTTTAATTCAGTTAATTCGAAAAAATGCAAAGAAGAAATCGACGAACTTATTTGACAATTTTTCAATGGTTGCGACAGTTTTTTCTTTATTTATTTTGCGGACGCGTTGATTACAGTCGTATTCGGAAAAGAAGCGCTTTGTTTCTGTTTCAAGACGAGTTTTATTCAGATTCTTTTAACGATGCCACAATGGAAGCGATCTACACACGAATGATCGCAGTGATCGAACATTTAAAACATTTCGCAGTAATTTGGCGCAATGAGCTTTCGTTGAAAGAGAAAGAAATGCGAAAATATGCTTACAACTTTTGCTTCGCATCTGATTCCGATGTGTTCGATAAGATGAGCGAATATTTAGACAAACTGGCGAAAAGTATGACGAAAATCTACGAAAATCCACGTTTAATGCTGATAGTTAATATAAAGTTTCCTTTGCATTTTAAACCTAAACTTTGCGTTTGCGTTCAACTTAAATCTGATTCGAAATTAAAAGAATACAAATACACAACAAGAAAGACTAGTGAAGCTGATGGCGAAACTTTGAGCTTTATTCTCGGCAAAAATCTGCACAAATACAAAGTTTTAATTCACTTCTTCGACGAAACTGAAGTGATCGGATCTCAATGGTTTACAACCACACACAGTGTACGCAAGCTTTTACTTACTGAACAAATACCGCTGTCGTTCGACGTATCGAAGATACCTTATTTGGCGATTGGAGAGCAAAGTTTTCAATGCGAAACGAAAATTAATGGAAAATCCGTAATCAGAAGACGCGTACGACCGAGTAGTAAGAGTTCAATGTATGAGCACGCTTCGAATGTATCTCAAATAAAGATTATCGAAAACAGTTACAATTTAAATGTGATCAGCAACGTGAAGCCCCAAAAATATCGCGCTATTGACCAGAAGATTGCTGATGAGCACAATAAAAATGCGTCGATCGCACCTAAACCCACTTATCTCCGTCAGAAAACAAGCGAACAAATTGCTTACGTTCGCCACTGTAAGCATGATATTAACGTGACCATTGAATTCTATTTGGGCATCCAATCGAGTAAACGTGAAAAGATAAAAGATTTAAGAATTCACACATTGTTCTATAGATTAATGATCATTAAGAAAGCGAAATGCGATTTACTTCAACGAAACACGTCGATTGCGTACTCGATGAAGCATTTAAATTGGAATGATTTGATAGATATCGCGGAGGACAAAATTTTTAGCACAATAATGAAAAATCACTGCATTCAGAATAATATTTCTGCGGGTGAAGATTTCGCGTGTCGTTGTATGGCAATTTACTGCTCACTCAAATATTGCAACATTTTGTTCGAACCAAGTTTCATCGCCGATTGCTTGAGTCAATTGATGGAACACAGAGAGCAGTTAGAAAATTATCCGCAAAACGGAATAATAGCGCTGAATACGGCGATCAATGGGCTACTTTACTACATAATAAACAACTATTTGCGAAACATTAATTACTTGTTCGAGAAAATCATCAGCGATGTTTTGTCTCAGAATCAGAAAGATGCACTAGACAACAAGTCGACGAGTAGTGTCACTTCACTTCAAAGCATCAAAGGTAGCATAGCGACGCAAAGAGCGATGTCTCAATTGCGAAAACTGTCTTCGAAGCGAAAAGCGATCACGAAAGCGATCATAAATGAAAAAGCTCTTGATCAACGTTTGCTTCTTAGCCTGGTTTGTGTTAACTGTTGCGTCAGCCTTTCACTGGACAAATACCAGACGAAGGCGTCGTTTGAAAAGCATTTGCAGCAGAGTTTAATTCGTTGGTTTAAAGGTTTCATGAAAGCAGAAAAACCGCAAATCGCTGAATTTTTGGATAAATTTTTGGATCACTTAATTATCGGCGACAATTATTTCAAGAAAGCTGGCGTTTACAGCCAGTATTCGTTCATTCTCATCAACGCAATCGTTGTGGTTGTAGACGAAGCGAAGAGAGTGATAGACTCGCAAACAAAACTAATGAATTCAAAGTCAATTGCCGTTTTTGACAGCGATTACATTACGAAATTGTTTTTACATTTGATGTGTCTCTCGAATTTCATTGAGAATCGATACCGAAAAATGGACGCGATTGAGTTACACAATTTGAAGAGTGAGATCGAAGAATATCTTCCGGCCACAATAGCTGCTTTGCTCAAAAAGGACACTGACGCGATGTTAGATATGATTTTACATGAAGAAAACTTCACTCCAATCGATGTATCACAAAATGTGCTTTACTGCAATTCAGTGAAATTGTTTATCGACAAACTTGATTATATGATCACTTTGGGTTTAGACGAGCTTCGCTTGCCACCGAATTTAGTGGTTGATGAATTGATGAAGGCAATTACTAAAAGATGCAACGACTTCTGTGATAACTTGTGGAAGCGGCTAGAGAAAGAACATTTTTTCATCAATCCTTTGAAGCAGGGCGTGAGTCCAGAAGCGTATGTGGTGATCAATACGATTCAAAAGCTCGCTGAGTACGTGACAAGTGCTATGTGCATGAAAAAGTTTAGCGAAATCGTAGAGCCAGCGAGAAAAAAGGAAAGCATAGAAGAAATGTACAAGCTACTCGCCAAAAAGATAAGCATTTTGGCGAAAAAAGCTTGGAACCGAATTTTGGAAAATATTATGGGCACCGCTTCTCAAATGCTGCTCTACATTTACTCCAACTTAGAATACGAGGGATATCGTGTAAACAATTTGAGCAACTCAGTGGCTATGCTTTGCTTTCAAACTAAATACAAGATTCAAGATTCGAAGTTGATTGATGAAATGATAATGGATCTGTGGTCCGAGTTTTTGGCACTTTTCGAGCGTTTGTTGGGAAGTTTTTTGCATAGCAATTTATCGGTCGCTAAAGAAGGCTTGGTACGCTTGAAGAATGTTTTGAAGCAAACAGAATTTTCAATGAAAAATGTGGTTGGAATCGGCAACGATATTATCAATCACAAGAATTCATACAGCATTCTCTGCAAGCGTATTGATGCGATGATCGAAAAAGCATATTGATATTCTCTCTTGCTCTAAAATGGTTGCTAGGATAAACAAAACAGTGTTTGACTTAGGCTTTATTGTTTTTTATGATTGTAAAATGAATTAAAAAGTGAACAGTAATTTGAATGAAACATTTTTTTTGGTTAAAAATGAGCAAAAGTGAAAAATTAAAAAAGCGTTTTGAATTTAAAACGAAAACAGTCATTGTTACGACTTGAAAATTAAATTTAAATATTAAATTTAAATGTATTTAAAATTCTTCACGTACAAATACACTCGTGGCCAGAATGATATGTGTCTTATCAAGCTTTAAACTCAGATATGACAAAAATTTATCGAGAAAAATTTTCAAATGAATAATTTTTGAAAAGGGAATTCATTCGATTTAAATCGCATTAAATTTAAAGTGTTTCTAAAGAAGCAATGTGTAAATGGAGAAATTGACTCGAATATCAAAAGATTATCAAAAGTAAAATGCGATTGTCAGGTACAATATAAGCAGCAAGATTCAGTAAAATTCTCACATACGGTTTCCTCAAAACTGCTTAAATTTAAATGGTACCGGCAGTTTTGCTTTATAATTTGAATAAATTTTAAATATGTTTTTAATCATATCATTTTTAAACGCAAACTGAAACGTTAAAAATTAGAGCGACAAAAAGTATGCAAGCATAATATGAAAGCGATCCCTGCACAATGCACATTTAAATTGAGTGAAAACAAAATTTGCCGAAAAGCGTTTTGAAAATGACTTTTTATTATTTCGTAAACTGTGTTTTGCTCACTTTTGGCCCTTTGTTTTTCGTTTACAAATTCACCTCATTGTAAGCAGCATTCAACGCTTCGTTGAGTTTAAAAGAGTAAAATTTGCACGCATTTCAGAAGCGAATACGGCTCGATATGGCGTTGCGGCATCGCTCTGTTTGGTTACATTGTCACCCAAATTTGCAAGTTATTAATTATCGCCACTCTGATGGCTCCCGCATTGATTTGGGGCTATTTGGTCGATGTGATCGGCATTTATTGGGTGCTTATTAAGCAGCAGAAAGCAAGTCTTTCGCAAGTTAAAATATTAGGTTTGCGACACTTTACCTCCAAGTTTCTTTAATTTCTTATTCTTCAGGTGTTGCGGTCGGTTGGAGTTTCGGCGAATCTTTGTTAACTCGGTTCGTTGATTACTACGTTAACGCACGATCGATGCAATTCGATTGGAAACACATGTTGACTGCGATCGACGCAAATCTAGCATTGGTAAGTTTCTTTATTTCTTATAAATGCTTTCATTTCAAAATTTATTTCTTGCGTTCGTTAACAAAGCAAGTAATTTCTCTTCACAATTAAAAATTTCAGATTCAAAATATATGCATTTGTTGTCTACTTTGGTTATGGAGTAGAGGTGGTCAAAAGTTGCCCGTTGCCATTGTCATTTTATATTTTATCGCTTTGACCGCAATCGGTGCCAATTTAATGTTAAAAAGCAGTTTGGTATTGGTTTTGTCAATTGGCACACTTTTCGCTGTTAACTGACAACATGTAACTGAGATTACTACATGTAACGAGGTCAATGTACAACAAATAAATAGTAAAAAGTAAATATTAAGTTTTTTTTGCAAAATAATTTCGCTATGGAAATAAATAAGTCGCGATTCAATTTCACGTAGTATTTAGCCACGGATGCGCTTCGATTGCTGTTTTATCATTCTCACCGTAATCGTAGAGTATTTCTTCTTTCGGTTGAATATCCCGTAAAGCAGTGAATATTAAATGCGGCTTATTGCAATGAATAAACAGCCGTGTTTTGCAATTCGGAGATTTACGCGAGTGATTGATCAAACGACCGATACGAGAAGAGGGTTCGGTTGCATCAACGCACCAATGTATTCCACCCCAAGTGAAGTAATACATATAACATCCTTTGCCTTCTAATTCATACATTTTTTCTCTTTCCTGTTTCATTGATCAGAAAAGAGATATTGATAAAAATGATCACAAAGCTGTGCACTTGCTTTGAAAGCGCTAACCTGGGCTTCAGATTTCTTGATGAGATCGCCTGCGTATTCGCATACAAAATGTCCTTTCGGTATTTGAGTGGCACTGATCACACCTTTACCTTTACCCTTGATGTCGACCACATAAAAAGAATCGATGGGATCACATTGATTGGCGACATAATAAGTGATCAGCTTTTCTTGCTCAGCTGCCAACGCTTTCGCGGTCACTCGTCGTGTACGCGATAATGTCGGAAAGTATTCGGTGATCAAATGATTACCATTTTTAACGCCATTTCCGCAATTGTTGCACAAACTGCTGTTCGTTGTGTTGTTGCGACCGTTGCAATTCTCTTTTTTGCGAGACTTAGTTTTCATCGCTTAGGTCGATTGAACGCGATCGCAGCGTTCGCGGCAAACTTTCGACGCGATCAGAGTTCGAAATAATCGCTTTTTCCGCGCTTTTATCACTCGAAAAGGGCAGCGTTTCGAAACAAAACACAAAACAATTTTTTTTTCAAATCTGTGTTAAACGTTCCCTCTCCGACTGCGCGCCGGCAGACGGCGCTTCCACAGAGCGCGCTATGCGCTTCACGTTTTTCAAATTTCAAAATTCGCAAAATTCAATTTCGTCTTTATTCGCGTTTCTCGAAATCGAAATCTAATTTAACCTCAGTTCTTCGTTTTGATTTAGCTAAAACCAATTCATTTGAAAACAGCTTATTTTGCGCCGCAGTCTACATATCGCGAAGCATTGAAAACATTAAATAGGGCGTTTAGAAAAGTTTATTCATTCGCTTTTTTATCATTGTTTATCGCTTTACTTTTTGCATTCTTCAAATTGTTTTTTATGAAAAGATTGTTCAACATTTTTAAAGATTAGTTCACATTCTCAAGCAAAATTTATCGCTGCGAAAAATTTTGCATGCAATCAGAATTTAACTTTACCATGCTTAGAGGTGTGCACGTAATACGTCACGTTAAAAGCGTGAACGTGAGATGAGCGTGACAAACGCGGTGTCAAAGGTTTCATAATTAAACAGTTTTTTTTTTAAGTAAAGCGATTTACTTTTGAAACTAAGCGCACCAGTGAAAACCTTGCGTGATTAGCAAAGAATCAACCGTAAACGTGACGTGACTGTGAACGAAATTTTGTCATGTGAGCACCTCTATTAAGAATTCTTTAAGAATGTTTAAGCGATTTGTTTCTCGCAATATTTTCATTTCAATTGTTTTCATTTTGCAATGCATTGAAATGTGAGTTTTATTCAATAAACAATAAATGCTTTAATTACAAAACGATAATCCAACAAAAACGAACAGTTATTAGTATTTTTTGATAAAGCTTTTTGTAATAAAAGTTTTGAATTATACATTGTATAATTGTAAGTGATAAGTACACAGATTATTGTTATCTTTCAATTTGAATAGAGAAAGCGAATAAGAAATAAAGAGATTAAAATTACATGCGTAGATAATTTAATCTCAACACGTTTATGATAAAAATTTATTTTAGAAGCTAACGATAACAAAAAATGAATGCAAAACACGCGATGGAAAAAAATCGATAAGCAAAATAAATTTTGTTTCTCTTCAAACTTTTTGATTTTTCGCATATTTTCAAAGCTAAACAGTATCAAATAAAAGATGACGCTGCGATCGCAGGTACAAAAGGTGTGTTGATTACAGGTGTTTCTACCTGTAGTCTTCAAAAGAAGCGTACTTTTGTTTTTATATAATTGAAATGCGTTTTTATTATTTAATAATTGAGCATACCGTGAATCTCAACAACTTTAAACTGCGGTAACATTATTTGGTAATATCATCATGTGGCCACAATCGTCATTCACATTTCACTGTGCTCCCGCATTGTTCATCGGTAATAATTTCAGCGATCAAAAGCCACGATTTACCCGCTATTTCGGGTGTTGTCTTCAACGCTATTTCTATTCACTTTTACAGTTTGCATAATTCATATTAGTTTTGCCGAATTCATCGACCGAAACGTTATACCGATACACGCGAAGCCGTGCACTATTCCGGCAACGCTTCACGGCGAATGGTTTTCGCGAGAAAATGGACAAAATGTTTTAACCAAAATCGATTCTGAATCGTTTTCGAATCGCGGTCGTTGCCTTCAATTGGAAAATGTAAACAATGATAATTTAACATTTGTACTTCAATCAGGGTTTGTTAAGCAGCTTTTACAATTTTTAATTTTTAATTTAATTTCATTTTTTTTCACAGACATTGCTATTACTGTGTGCGAGTTTTGATTCGCACCTTAAGTGTTTTGGAAAAGATTGAAAGTTTGTTTCATTTTTGAATGAAATGTTTTGCGTAAATTAATATTTGCTCTCATTCGTAGCTGTATGTGTTAATCTCAATTACAATGAACAACCGACTATTCAGAAAGTGTGCCGCATTCTTGATCCCGCACAAGAATTGATCACAATGTTTGGTAAGGCTGAAAGTTTTGATTAAAAAAAATTGTAAAGCCACATTTTTAATAATAGCAACAAATCCGCCCGGAAAAAATTGCCGTTCAAGTCTTGAAGGAGTGTGGAAATTTGCCTATCAACGAAGAGATAAATTTACCGGTGAATGCGATCACAAAGAAGCCAATATCACTGCTTGCCAAAGACCTGGAACTCAATTTTTTAATGTGAATCAGCAATTTTCAATATTCTATCGCAAATGCGAGGGTATGGACGAAACAGAAGACGCAGAAAGACAGTACAAATGTTTAGGAGATTGGTATGTCGGTAAAAACCATTACTTCGCTGTTGTCAATTCTCGAGAATCTCGAATCGAAGAGAAATATCGATGTTTTGTAAGTGAAAATCATATGAGGCATTTGTTTAATTTCACTCCCTTACAGTTGGCTAATCGAGACGATGATAATTTTATATCTGTTTCGATTACTGCCGAATGCAATACGCTGAGATCTCCTCAAGAAGGTCCTGAGAGATTGAGACTTAGCGCGGTAAAAGCCGAAGAAGTTACACCAAATTGTAAACTGCCCAGCAACTATTCTGGTGTATGGATCAATACAGCAGACTTTGATGCTGAAGTTGTGATCAATCGAACACACATGGTTAAAAAATGGAGACCCGATGCTGGACGAGTAAAGCAGGAGGTTTACGTTTGTCAAGAGCATCAGAATGGCAGTAGATACGTCATGGCAAGATTAGGAATAAATGGATGGTATGTGATCATATCAAACGAGTCAAATTATTTTAGTTTAAACAGTTATATCCTCACTGCCCTTGAAGAAGGCTCTCGCTTTCAGCAACAAGAAGAGCGATTCATTATTTTTGTGGAGCAGCTCTTTGTTCCGTTAAAAGTCTGAAAGCAGATCTTATTTAGCGAGTAAAAACAAGAAACGCTATTGTTGTTTTTAGGTTACATAAATAGAAAAGATGTTTTAGACACCTGTGTGTGATCACTTGAGGACGAAGTCTACTTATTTAGAAAAAATCAATTTTACTCAAGTTTATATTTATTCAGCAAAAAAAGTTAAAGTCACATTCTCACATTTTCTATCATTTGCGAAATCTTTTTTCGCAAATTCATGATCTCATCGCATTTTGAATGTCAATTCGTTTATCTATTTCGATTATTTATGGATTATAAGCACAAAACGAAGAATATTCTGCTGACAAAATACTATGCACTGCACTCTTACAGGTGCATTAAAAACTCATAATCTTTCTTTTTTATTCCCGTAGTCAAAAAGATTTCGTTTGCTTTGATTTCGTGCCGAGACACCACAACATAATCCGATTCAGAAAAGGCCAAGCAATGATCACTGATAAATTTGCAACTGTGTGCGCTTGGGCCATGTTTGACAATCTCGAGGAGTGGAAATACGATATCATGATTGGTAATAAACAAAAGCATTTCTTTTCAAATTTCACTTCTATAATGATAATTGCACAGCTCAAAATCCAGTGTCTGTTAAATGCCCTGTCGCTGGAAAATTTAAATTCGAACAAACTGGAGAGATACTATTTGAAACGAGAGTTCGCGGAGGCGTAACTGAAGTACCGATTCCGAATTATTATTGCAAAGAAAATGTGTCCGACTTTTCGGTTTGCGGCAAGGATCAAAAAATAATTGAAATCGATGCGGATTACTGCGTTTCAGTCGATTATTTTGGCAAGCCAGTCGATATTTACACTCAACCAGACTACAAAATGTCGTGTGTCGGATTTTGGAAAGAGAATCTCAAATCTTATTTGATCACTTACGATCCATTGGACGCTTTGAGTAAATATCGTTGCTGGGTTTATCAGCGACTCGGTCTCAACCAAATCGTAATGTCAATGTCAGTGGGCGCATTTTGTCACATCAAACAGGATGTGGCGAGCAATAGTTCACGCGAAGGTGCTCAAGTCGCCTTGAAGATGATTGAATACGAACGCGAACGTGAGTTGCGAGAATAAATTGTCGTTTAATTGTATAAATCAAAAAAATCTTTTTTCGTACTTTACAGATGACAATTGTCCAATGTTTTTCGACGACGGCGAAGATCCGTACAAAGAAATAATGGAAAGCTCAAAAGTTTTGCGGCCATCGCGCGCCGCCAGTATTAGCATTAATTTTACTTTCAATTTAGTGATGTTTAAAATTATTTTAATTGTAATTCATTTTATTTTAAACTGAAGTTTCTACTTTCTATTATTCTCACTTTTTTAAATATTAAAATCAAAGTATTTTGAATTCGTAGAGCGTGTGTGTTTGTCTTTCGTTTAATTGATAAACGTGAAATGAAGCAACGATGTGGTGGGAGCCAATTGAAGGCTTTTCGCTTACTATGCTTCTTAAATAAAAATTTAAATGTTTTACAAATTGCGACACTCACGTATAAGCGAACGCACACACAGTATACGAACACAATGCATCCGTAATAAGCGAGGAAAAGAAAAAAAGATTTAACTTCAGGTGATATCACTTGTATAACGTACGCTGCTGCTAATTGAGTGTTCACTTGCTCCGCGTACTGCATACAGTTTATCATACATAAATGTTGAACTCGAGAGCGGCGAAGAAAAGTAAGCAAAAGCAAGAAACTTTTATTGCAATTCATTCGCTGTTAGTGTAGCAGTGAAAACATTTTCGCGAAAGAACGAATCTCATTTCTCGATTGCCAATCAAATGGTCGATTAAAACGTGAACGATGAACACTGTTTCGTGATCAACAAATATCGTTATTTGTAATGTTCAATCGTGTACACTTCATTTACCATCAGTGTTCGTCATGAATTCACTGCGAAAAGACAAGAAGCGAACAAACGTGGTTGTGGTAAGTCAATCATTTTGCCTTTTCATCGCTTCGAGCTGCATTTGCTTTTACTTCTTTCGCTCATTTCTCTATCATTTGTTTTTTACTGTTTTCCAAATTTTATCTGTCAAAATGTCTTTCGCGATGGAACTGAGCTTACTTAGAAATAAGGTGAGAATGCTTTGCTTTGTTTTCAAATTGCAAAACCAAGTTTTCAAATTTTTTCACCATTGCTGAGGCATTTCTCTAATTTAATGAAAGTTCATTTTTTAAAGAAGTCAAATTTAGCTGTTTTCTAAGCCAAAGTGAAGGCCCATTCGACCTCGACACACATGTCAATAGACAAAAGTGCGCTCACTTTCGAGTTTACTTATTGAAAGCAAGTAAACGTTATGTTTAAAAATTGCTCTTGAAGTGATTTATTAACGAGGCGACAGTCAAAAATTTATTTTTGCGGCTTGTCGCTCGAAATTTGTTTTATGCATTGTTTTGTGTCCGAATAAATGAAAAGCATTCACGCGGAATGTATTTGAATAGTGAGAAACATCGTAATTAGGAGATAAATCAATTAGCGGCGAATTCTTTTTGTCGAAATGCCGTTTTTGTGGTTTTATTAAAACGAGAGTTGATAGCGATTTCATCTTCCTATTGTTATCAAACAATACACTTTTTATTGACACACTTCGTGTGCATTTTGTTTGCTTTATTGCGATACTGTTTCGAAAAGAAATCCGAAAAGAACATTTTCTCTCTCGACTTTTACGTTTTATTTGCATTTTAATTATGAACAAATGAGAAATTGCTTTTCATGACAATCGGGTGTCAATTTCGTGAGCATTTATTCCTCGCACGCAATTTAAAAAAAAGATCGAAAAAAATTGGGAACGCCAATAGAAGTTGTGCATTTGCTCATCCCACAAAGTTGAAAGTTTTCCTCTGCAAATTCTTTGTGAATGAGTTTAAACGAACGCAGTTTTCGTTTCACTGTCAACGCACAAAAACAACGTTGGGTGCATTTACTTTTACATCAACTGTATTTTGTACTCAATTGTGAGCGATAGTTGCTTCGTGAAGATAAACACACAATTTGTGGCCACATTTGTGTTTTATTTAATTTCATTTCGTTTTCGCGTTCATAACACACATTCGAAACACTTGTTGCGCTTTTTGTTTCGAGTACGACGAATGTTTAATTTTCATTTCGTTACGGAAAATTACGTCAAATAGAATTGCTTGATTGAATTTACAATGCTTTCAATGAATAAAATATGTTATGTTAAAATTGATTCGAAAATTAACTTAAGAAGCAAAACAAACGCGCGCATTCTTTACCAATTTCAACATTATTTACGAAAACAAATAACGAAAAAAGTTCGCACGCAAGAAATAAATTATTTTCTCAATTCGAATCGCATTTTGCTTCACGATTCAATTAATCTTTTCGAATCGGGCGAATGCGAAATCGAGCGATTCGATGAATTTTCCCTAACTTTCTAGAGAAGTGTTATACTGGGAAGCGTTTGAATGAACTTTTTACAGCAAAAAATGAAATTTCCTTAAAAAATTCATTTATTTTCTAACAACGCTGTGACATCGCATTAATAATCGAACATTTTCGTTTGAACCGAGCTGCGTTTATTGACACTCTCGTGTTGTAAAATCGAATGCTGTCGTTTACTACACGTTTTTTTGTTTAGCCTACTGCTTTCCTACCTCTCAACCAATAATTTTCGCATCACTCTTTAGCGCTTCGATTTTTTTTGCGTTCATCATCATAATTAATGTGAAGCGAGAATATTTGCCAATTGCTAGACGATGTTTAACGATCGCTAGTGTAGACATTTACTCAAACATTGCCTAGACATCGCAGACGGTGTAAGCGTACGCTCGAGTTACGGTATGCAATGCAAAGTTTGGTGTTTGCGAAGAAAGTGAAGAACCAAAACACGCGCATTTGATGTTTTTAATTCGAGAAATCAACAATCTGCTGCTTCATTTGTATGTTTATCTCAAATTGAGTAATCATAAACCTCACAGCAGATAGAAATTAGCAAATGCACATTTTTAAACGATTTGTTTAATGGCGATAAAGTGGAAAATGATTTTCAAGAATGAAAATGTATGCGCATAAAGTTACAATCGAATGCACCTTCTTAAAAAGCACATTCATTAAATAACGAGGAAATTAAAGCGAAACGAAACCCAATCACGAATTGAAGATATAAACTTTCACTGAAAAAAAACTTGGTTTCACTTTATTTCTGTCGTTTGTGATTGTTGTCAGTTTATCGTGTTGTGAATTCATTTTCATTGTTAGCATTCAATCGCAACTTTTATGAATGCAAACTGTTTGCCTGCCGTTCAGCTATATGAACCTGAACTGATCGTGAGTATTTTTACCGAAAAAATGAAAATTCTTATTTCATTCAAAATTCTTTCATTCTCTTTAATCACTATTTACTTACTCGATGCAAAAGCAAACAAACGCGAAAATTAATTAGCCTTCAAATGACAAGAAAACTTGAGTTTGTTGAATTAGTGTAATCGTTTAAGAAGTTAACTGACTTCCGAATGCGATGTACTTTCTTTAATTTACAATTTTATGTCTCGATGGCAGGAGAATCCAACGTTAACGAAGTTAGAACGCGGTGGAATAATAAATGAAGCATTTACAGCCGAATCGGATTTTGTAAATAGACACAACGTATTCTACATAGAAGACAGCGCGAACGAATGTTACCAACGACCAGCGACCGCCCGTTTCAACGAATCTTGGTTAGAGCTCGAAAATGCATATTCGTGCGGTTCCTCGACGAGCGGCCGAAAATGGTGCAGATGTTGTTCATGCACTCACTGTTGTAAGCTGTGTTTGAAAATATTTGTGTACGCGATCATCGTTTTCGCGTTTCTCGGTATAGCCGCTGTCATCGGTGCCATAATTTACATTGAATTATTCGCTGTTTACGCGACCGACTCGCGTCCATCAACCAATCACACTGTGATCGCGAATGCAACTTTAGCTCATAACAACGCTTCTTCTTTTATTCGCACGAAAGCAATTTCATAAAATGCATTAGTTTTTTAATTTTAATTTTCACAAAAGTAAATAACGTTTTTAATTAAATGCGAACTCAATTTGTTCTTAACAAACGAAACGTTTTGTTCTCAAAGTGCTAAAACTCAAAATTAGGCGAAATTCATAGGATTCAAAAAGCGGTGAATTGCTGAACAACAAGACGCGAGTAGAACGAGAGTAAAAATAACTTTTTAAGAACAAAGAATTTAACTCGAATACCTTTTGCTTAATATAAATATAATTACTTAAAATAAGTTTGATTCGAATTGGAAAAGCAAGAAAAATGTTGATTGCGTAAGAACGCAGGGGCAGCTCGTAAAGCCTGAGAAAAAAACGCATTCAGAAGGTCAGAATGCATCACACGAGAATTGTTCTAATCTACGACAGCAAAGTAGATTGGTGCCAAATGCTTGCTTTCGATGCCTAACCTCAATAAATACTTTCATTGTGTTCACGCAAAATCTTAAGCGAGAAAAAAACGGCGATTCTATTTTTAAAATTGCGTCCGTTGTGACGCGAATCGCTCATTGAAGAATTTCACAGGCTTCACTCGTTGAATCATGAACTTTTCGTCAGGATTCTCGCATCTATGTAAATTTTCGCTTCGTTCATTCGCCACGTCTTACAGGATCGACTCTTCTGCTTGTGAACGCACGCATATTTCGAATGCAGCGTGTTCCCATTTCGTATACTTTCACATTCATAGTTTTTTCGGCGACTTTCGAAAAAAAAATTTCGCTCTTTACTGCTCATCGTGAGTACGAAAAGAAAGCGAAACTATTTTTAAGGCGGAGAATAGTTTTTCTTCGCAAGCTTTAAATTTTGGCAAAAAGTGTTTGTAGTTTGACACTTCAAATATTGTCACTTGTTGAAATTCTCTGTTCAAATCGCTCGCGAGATTTTTCAAAAATCTTACGCTTCGAAACGCGATGGCTATCACGAATCAATGGTGGCGAACACCAACTCCGTCTTGTTCACCCGAAGAGTTGGTCGCTATTCTCACTGCACCTAATGGTGGCCACTACGCTCTGCCCACCGAACCCTATAACGAAGTTGTTCCTGATGTTTTCGTCGGCGATGGGTAATTTTGTTTCATTTTAAAAAATTGCTTTCTATCAACCACCGTCTTATAGAACCACCGCGTTATGCGTATCGCTTTTAAAAAGGCTGAAAATCACTCATGTTTTGAACGCCGCTTGCGGAAAAGATAGAGCTTTAAATTTAATTAATACAACCGAAAGTTTCTACGAAGGAAGTGGCATCAAATTCATGGGCATCGAAGCATTGGACATGTCTTCATTTCATTTATCGCCGTACTTTGAAGAAGCAGCCGAATTCATTCACGACGCTGTACAAAACAACGGTTTGTCTCATTTTCGTTTTATCTCTCGTCTTAATGGTAAAAAATAACCCAAATTAAAATTTAAAATTTAAATTGCACAGGAAGAGTGTACGTTCACTGTTTACAAGGTATTTCCCGCTCGGCAACACTGGTGTTGGCGTATTTGATGATAAAGTGCAATTTACCGGTTCAAGAAGCGGTTCGTGTTGTTCGCCGTAACCGGGAAATCATTCCGAATCAAGGATTTTTGAAGCAACTTTGTGTACTCAACGAGCGGCTAATTCACAATCGTAAATTCAACGGCGAAATCAGTGAGACAGTATCGAGCTCGAATACCGAAATCACCGTAAATTAACAATGATTCAGCGATTACCTAATTATTCCTCTCACCTCGAATAGTAGTGTCAAAATTTCACTTAATTCGCTTTAATTCAGAGAAATTACAAAGCGACTTTTTTTCAGTAGTTTCAAATACTTTATTTCTATCAATAAAAGCATTTGTCAAATCAGTTCATGTGCGTTCACTTTCACTCACATTTCGCCGAAAGTGCAGACAGATAACATTGAAAAAGTGTCGAATAAAGAAATTTTTGTTCAAGTTAAAATGAAATCACGTTTAGCGAAACGCGTGCTCTCGCATTTAAATGATCATACGTAAAGAAAGAATTCTTGTGCAAAAGAATTCTTCTAAATGTAACAAAAACTAATTTGAATGCAAACTGAAAAGCAGTACGCGTTATATCATTGCGCGACCTTTTTACTAAATTTACTTTTTTTATTACGTTTCGCAGCTAAACACTGGCTCGCAATCAATTTTCACGCATTCTTTCTCTGACAGAGTTTTGTACACAAATGTGTGTAAATAGAAAACAATCTTCAAAGGCAATTAATCACGCTGTTTTGTGCTCAATTCGAAAACACTTGAAAATAGATCGCTCGCCACTGTTTTTCAAAAGTCTGAATGTCAACAGCTTAGCGCGTTTAGCAAAATTTCCAAACCGAGAGCTTGTGAAATGAGCGTCGCTTTTTTTCTAAATATTTCCAAAAACGGATAAGCTAAGGCGTTGAATTTGAACGCTTACGACATTCACTTTTGATTGCGCTCATTATAAAGATCATAATTATGTTTCGCATGTTTATTGTGCACAAGAGATCAAATTAATTGATCGCAGTTTCGCTATATTTAGCAGCGACTTTTACGAACAACAATTAAAGCTTGCTTTTAATATATGAAAAAAGATAAATGCGATCGATAAATCAAAGTAAAAGGGTGTGTAAAGCGAAATTAAACAATTTTCTTGAATTTTGTTTTGTTTTTTTTATAGCTTTTGTCGAAAGTAATTGTGTAATGCCACTATTTCGATGAAAATTTCGTAAAAGTTACGCAAAAATATTTTGTAGGACCAGAGGAAATCTCACAAAATCTAAAATATGCTCGTGTTTTAATTTTAGTTTAAATTTAATTAGAAAATGTAAATGTGTCCTTCCACTAATACTAAATAAATTTCTTTCACTTTTTATTGAATGCATACTGCGTATTCGACGCAATGGACTCATGTGACAAAATGATCAATGCAATCATTGTGCAAATTAGAAAGTTTCGAATAATTTTTATCAAACATACAAGTAAATAATAAGTAAGTGAGTGAGTAACCTTTATTGATATCAGAAACAAGCTCCTTATAGCAATAAAATTGAATAATTTTGTAAAATCAATAATTGAATGAATTTATTCCGAAGGGCCTTTCTAATAATACATCCATTGTTGGATAGGCCCTTTCGGAATAAATTCATTCAATTGAATATGACTTGAAAGATCTGATTCCTGATTGTTCAAGCATAAGTAGGTTTGATCATCTTTTTTTTTATTGTTCGATCGTCGAACCGATATTTTAGCCATTCTCCTAACTTCCTCTTTTAGTTTAAATTTTTCTTAGATAAATTTACATCAAGAATTTTGAACCAAGAAAAAAAAATTCGTTTGATTAACTTCGAATCTATAATTTTAAAATTGAATGCAAATAAACCCATTCTTGTCTTAATTCAGGATTCTTTTAATTGCTTAGATGAAAAGTAAAGCATTCATTTCACTACGCAATACTCGTTAATATTCCCAAAGAAAAATTCTGCTGCCATTTTAAGACGCACATTCTAACAAAATTTTAATTAAACATTAATCAATATTTAAAAATAGAAGTGGAGATTCTAATGATACAATTAGAATGACCAAAATTCATAAGAGAAAAGAAATCACTGCACCCGCAATTTGCATACGCATAGTTGTGAAACTTAAAGCTACGATTTGATTCTTTTGCAATCCTTGAACATGCACCAACTTAAGCTTAACAGGCTCACAATACTTTATTGCAGCTCGCATTACAAAATAAACGATATTCACAAATGAGACGCAATGAGTTGTGTCAAGATTTATTCCTTTATTCTCTCTCTCTTTCGTTCCTTTTTTTATCATATTTCACTTCATTCAGCACTTAATGAAAAAATTCCTCGGAGAATGAAACTAGGATCTTACTACGCAACCACAATTTAGGTTTATTATCTTCTTATCAATCGATGCTTTCAAAAAAGCAGAAAATGAAAAAATTTATGATGAAAATGGATGATGACTTTTGTTCACGAGTAAGTTTATTGATTTGCTTTTAATAGAAAAAATTTTTATCAGCAATTTTCGACTTAATTCATTATCGCAATCGCATTCGTTTGTCATTTTCAATCGCATTCTTGGCTGGTAAAAAGCGTAGATTCAATTTGAAATGAGCTCTACTTTTTTCCTTTTCGGGCGTCTTTTTACACTTCGACAATTCGAGTTCGATTTCTTACTTTATCATTAGTGAAACCGATATTTCTTTATTGAACTTTGGGTGTTGATAACGAACTCACATTTTCATGCTGCCTTTTTTTGCAGCTTTCGTGCCAATAAACTGTGTAAATATCTTTCATTTAAATTCAAATTAAATATTAAATATTAAAAATTTTTTTCTCTTTAACCACATTCAGCAAATAAGCAAGAAAAAAAGAGCAAGAGAAACAAAAGAAAATTTAAAAAATTTAATTTATCGATTAGTAGTAAATAGCAAGTAAAGCGCGAATTGAGTGCAATGCAAATCTCATGTTTAACTGTTGATGATAAAAAATTGTAAACGAAAAACAAAACAAAAAAAAATTCGAAAGGTCAACATAAAGCCAAGGCTTGAATAATCATAAAATAAGAATTTTTGTTTGAATTTTTCAAATTTAATTTTAAAATTAAAGCGAGATTTAGATCAAATTTATGCATAATTTATTACATTGAATGTACTCGTTATGTAAATTGGAATTTTGTTGTTTTATTTTCAAAATTAAATTTTATTTTTATGACTATTTGGCTTTTTACGAAAATTGTAGGAAATAAGATGATTATTATTTTCAATTATTTTAGTTTAAACGATTTATATTTACTTTATTTTACTCGTAGTGAAAATTGTTTTTTTTAAATGTGAAGGAAGAGTAATTTCTGAAAACTATCATGCTGAAGTTATTTTACAATTCGAGCTTAAAATATCGACAAAAAATGCAAATTTTGACAGTGCACGAATAGCCGCCCATCAATTAAATGAGTGGATCGTTTTCTTTTCTTCGAATATTTGTAAAAAATTGATTTGATAATAAGTTAGGTGGTACATTCGAAAGTCTTCACGTGTGAATAAAAAAAAATCATAATAAGCTAAGCTCACTTTAACATCTCTATAACACTTTGTAGAGGATTTTCATCATAAGCAAAAACCAAAATCTCAAAAACTGAAAATAGAAATTTTTGACTGTTTTTTTTTAATATTGCAAATACAACTTCTCTTAAAAGTAATTTCTATTATAGAAATCACAATTTAAGATATGTAAAGATTATCTTTTGACCGCAAATTTAATTTTCTTTAAATAGAAGTGCTAGCCAAAAGGTTTGAATGCTAATCCATAAATTAAATTTAATATTAAAAACAAAGCAGTTTTAAAACAAGAGAGATGAAAAAATTTTGGCCACAACTGTATTTTAAAATGTTTCCTGTTTGGATGTTAAAAATTCATTGAAAAAGAATGTTGAAAGCCATTATTTCCAATGAGAAATGAATTTGCTAAAGTTGTTGTACAAAAAGTTGTGTTACGATTATTTTCAGGAGCCGATTAAGGTTCACCAGATTAATCGAAATAACTTTTAATCAAAATCAATATGAATTTCTGGTTAAGTCAGTTAAAAAAGCATCGATCAAAAAAAAATTCGCTTTATTCAAATCGCATCACAAATGAAAATTGAAATTGATTTCGAGGATCGATAGGATTTTTGCTGTCTGTTTGTTGAACTTATTCTTTCGTAATTTGACTAACGAAATCAGTTTCTCTCTTATTTTAAAAACTAAAAACTTGTATTTTTACCAACATGTCGATTTTTATTTTTTGAATAAAATTAGAATTTGTGCTCGCTTCAAATTTTGAAAAGAGTTTAAAGTGTTTTAATGAAGTGTATCTAGTTTAATGAGCAATAATTGCGTAGTTTTACTTTATAATTTAGCACTTGCAAGATGCTATCTTTTTAAGTTTTAAAAACAAGAAGAACTCATTTTAGAATACTCAAATTATGGAAAAGTCGAGCAAATTCAAACAGAAAAATGATCATCAAAATGAATTTATTTAAGTTTACTTTAGCGATAACATTGTATAAGAGGCCTACGCAATAAAATTTTCCTCTTGTCGAAAGCCTCTGTTTTCAACGCAAACTCAGAGCACAAATTCTCATAGCTTATAAACTAAATTCTCACGTGAATTTTGAAGCAAAAAAATTTGCTTTAAGAAATAAAATTTTAAATCGATAAGCAGCTTACTCGCAACTTTTTTTAATATTTTCGCTTTAAAGTCGTTTGAAAAATGCTTACGAATCGTTAGCAAATAGAATTTGCTGATCACAAAAATATTAAAATGCTTAACAAATTTGAAAACACTTTTCAACGTTTTCCAGTTTTTGGCGCAAATCTTTTGTATTAATACAAATTGTGAAAACTTTGTTTGATTTTGATTTAAACGCAAATTGAGAAAGTTCTCAACTTTATTTAAGCAGCAGTTGTTCGCATGAATCGAGTCAAGTGCCATCTTTGAACGAGAAATGAAGTGAACAAATATTTTCATCGAAATCAATTAGCGCATTTAGCGAAATTTAATTACATTTTCACTCTGAATTCAATAAAAAATTTGTTTCGTACTTATTTCATTTCTATTTTGTATTCGAATCTGTTAATTTTTTTAGTCTACATTTAAATTTGCAACTAGTAAATGAGATTTTCATTAGAAATTTGCAACATCGAAACACATCGAACATCGAAATTAATATGAATTTAAAAGTTCTCCAAATGATTTGGTGAACTTTTTTAAATAAGCTGAATCAATCACAGTAAATAAGCAATGATTCGTGCGCAAAAAAGTAACAAATAGTGAGCGCAGATAAAAACTTTCTCGTTGTTGTTCAGTTTTGTAAATTTTTCATTAGTTTATATCAAACTTTTTTGTGCTGTACTTAGAGTTTAAATTCACCAGGCGTTTATAGAATCGAACAACTTTGAAATAATATTTATGAAATCAAATGAAGCACAAAAGATTCATTTGAAAACAACTACGAATGATTTCATTCCGCTCAACCTCTATTAAAACAACCTCTATTACATACTACATACCATACAACCTCTATTAAAATAATCCAAGACCTCCATTCTAAAAATTGTCCTCGCATCAAACTTTCACCATCGATTTCACTAATGAGATCGGAGCATAGCTCAAGTTTCAGCGTTTGCCCCAGCTAAATAGCCGAAATTTGGCCCATTTTGATTGACCAAGCGGATGCGGGAAAACATAAAATTTTGCGATGCATATTAGGCTGTTTATCATCATCATCAGGAGCTACACGTTTTTGGAATGAAACCTAAAAAGTCAGGTAACAATGTACCTAGACCTGGAGTAGGATATATGCCCCAAGACATAGCGCTTCATGAGGATTTAACAATCGAGGAACTGATTACTTACTTTGGAAGAATATTTTCAATGAATCAAAGCGAATTAAATGATAAAATTGATTTCTTTGTCACTTCTCTTCAATTGCCCGAAAAGAATCGCTTAATTGCTCAATTGAGTGGAGGACAAAAGCGGCGGACATCATTTGCTTGTGCGCTTATTAACGATCCTGATCTACTCATTCTTGACGAACCTACTGTTGGAGTCGATCCCATTGTAAGAGAAAAAAATTTGGGACATTTTAGTTACTTACACACAGAAGCTGAAGACAGTGATTATAACCACTCACTACATTGAAGAAACGAAACGAGCTCATTTCGTAGGTTTTATGCGAAAGGATCAAATGCTTGTTGAAGGTAGACCTGCGACGTTGATCACCAGCTACGAAGCAAGCTCTCTTGAGGATGTACAGAGTGTCTCTTATAAAACCGTACTATTTTAAAGATTGGTATTTTTGTGTCTTTGGAAGTCGAAGGTTGGCTTTTGTCGTGAATATAATCTTCATCATCAGAGCTATNTGCGTACTCAACTAATTGTTTTATAAATTCATCAGCGTTCGGCACATCAACATTTTCTTCGATATTGCATTTACTTAATGAACTGCTGGGATCATCACTTGACTCTTCATCCTGAATGAAGATTTGGTAAAAAT
>NCKU01001951.1:0-21685 GCA_003675995.1 Dinothrombium tinctorium
CTTCACGGACACCGCAACGCTGATGAATATTTTTATGAATAGGAATTTCTTTAAAAATGCATCAATGTGGTGAGATAAAATTATTTTTTCAACAAAATGGTGCTTCTGCCCGTATGTTTAAACGTATAAATGATTTTTTATTTAAAAAATTTTGCGAATAAATAATTTACAAACGATTTTTCCTTAATTCGACATCCGGAGTGCGGATTTGGCACCAACGATTTTTTACCTTTTAAGAATTATATAAAACTAGCTCGGATTTGGAAGAGAGGGGTAATTAGAGATTAAAAAATTACTACAATCCATTTAATTAGTTGTATTTCGGCAGAAGAACTCGATAATCACCGAAAAACTATGCTTTCACGGGTAATTTATTGAATTGAGAATCGCTATTGTGATTTCGGGAAATCGAGTGTCAAAATGCGTTGCGAAAATTGTACTACAAAATAAGTGCAAGAAAAACATTAAGCGATTTCAAATATTCGAGTTATTCAATCAAACATATGTTGCGTTTTAATTCACACACCCTGTACCATCAAAACTCTTCTAAATTTGCTCTTCTTCTCTATTTCTCTTTTATTTATGCGTCTATGATATGATATGAAATGAATAAATAAATATCTGTATAACGCTGATTGAAACCAGATGAGATTTTTCTTCAATATTTTTATAATCTTAAATTTCACCCGATTTATTTCTTAAATCTTACATGTTGCGAATTTTTCTTGACCTTTAATATCACTTGTAAAATTTTAAAAAACTTTTAAATCAAAATTCTTTTTCTTGACAAAGATTTCAGTTTTTTAAAAAATATTTTTGATGTGATAATAAATATTTTCTGACATTTATGTTCAATGCTTCACTGATTTTTATATTTCAATAAATTTCCATAGAAATGAAAGCATTTTAAGAGTGGACATCACTATTTTCGAAAATCCAACCACTTTTTTACTTACTTTCTGCTGCCAAAATTCTGTCTGAGTGTCATTATATAAAGCACTTGAACCAACCGAAACGAAACTGATTTTTCTATAAAAAAGTGCCTCGTCTATAACGAATTCTTAATGTATAAAAACTAAAATTATTTTTCTAGCAAACATACTCCAGTTAATTAGGTATCGACATTGAGCCCAATGCTTTCAAATTTTTCATGTATTTAGTATTCAATTTTTAATTTGAAAATAACTAGGCAACCATCTAATTTTATCTTTGTTTGCATACATTCTTCCCAAAATGAACAAAAAAATCAAATATCGATTTTAAATGAGAAAATTAATTTAGTCCTTATTATTATTAGGAAATTTTCATATTATCATGAAAATAGAAATAAGAATTATCTATGAATAAGCTTATTCAAGATTAAATTCACAATATTTCTCGACGTATTTAAGAATAAAAATTATTAAAATCTTTGCGAAAGTAGAGAGACGCATTAATCATAGTTTGATACACAAAAAATGACAAATAAACAAAGTTTAAAATTCGACTTTTGTCATGAAAAGTGATTACAAGAAACTTTTTTACTTTAAGTAAACGTCAGTTATTTTCGTTAATGTATATTTAAAAAGTAAGTCGATACATTGAACGATTTTCGATGAAATTTCACGAGGCAATAAAAGTAAAGTTCTGTACTGAAATGAAATACTTTATACGATGGCTCAAGTTTCATTTTGAGATAGAAAAGATAATTTCGAAGATATTATTATTATCCATTTATTTTTTTACCATTTTTATTAATTTGTAAAGAATCAACATCATTTTAGAAGCAATTATTAAATATTTTTTAATCAATTAATGATGATTGAAAGAGAAATGAGATTAGTTTCTTAAATATTAAATTAGAAAGAGATTAGTTGCTTAATTATTAAATAATAGAACAAAAAACGTAGTAAAACTCTGAGCTACTTAATGGACGCTACTTTTATTCAAACAAGCTAATGATCGCATGTAGCTTCGGTTACGCGTTATTTTCGATAATAAACCAAGCAGAAAAGATAAAATTTTAAAATGTCAAAAAGCTTTCTTTAAAAAGAAAGTCAAAAAAATTTCATACAAAAAAGAAATATGAGAAGATGATGTGCACTTTTTTGAAGCAAAATAATTTACGCCCTATTAAGTTTTTTATAGATTTTTTATAGCGATTTCCTAAAAGTATCTAAAAGAAAAAGAATTGTTGAAAAAAAAGAAAGAGAAAAATTTTTTATTAATACACTTGAAAAATTCTTTAGAGATTTATGTTCTTCATCATATTGATTTATTAAATTTTCAATTGGTTTAATTTTAAAGAGTAAATAGGTCAATTGGGTTGTTTAGATCAAATTCACACACAACTTGATAAATTATTTATTCTCAAAATGAACTAAGAGATTAATGTAAAAATGATTAAATTTAAACAAATATTTATTCATTATGTTGAATACAAACAAAGATTTATGAGCGCTTATCAATTTTAGTGAAAGTTTTTATTCTTTTTAAATTCTGAAACAATGAATGAAAATATTTTTAAAGTCATTTTAATAAACGAATATTTTTAAAGCATTTGTTTAGATAGATGTCAGTGCAATAAAATTCTATGAATTCAAATGTTAAGTTCAAAGGATATTTAAAATATTTAATAATCCGAGCGACATTTAAAATATGATAATGATTTTATTTTTATCTTCTACAATTTTTCTTCTTTTGTTAAACCAATTGATTTGAAAAAATTTTGGCCATTTTATGTCAAAAGAGTTGTTTAAACAATTAATTTTATCAAGTGAAATGTAGAAAATAGCAAAAATATAAATTTCCGATTTCCGTTTTTACCATTTTAAACATTTCTTCTTTTAGTTCTAAACATAGTTTTGATTTTGCTTCACTTTTCATCACTAAAATGAAAAAATATTGTGACAGTTCAACAAAAAAATAATTTATGAAGGGTGTGTGTGTTCGAAAGTTTTAAAAATATTGAAAAATTAAATCTTAAAGTTAACTTTTTCAAAACTTAACAAGAAAAGTTAAAATACTCTCTAGTGAAAACTTTACGCAAGTTACAATTGAACATACGTATTTGTAATATTTTCTCTTCATATAAAAAAACTATGGATTTCAATTAATATCACGTCAAGATTATGTGAGCTGAACATGGGATTTCATTACAAAGAATTGTTGTGTAACTGGGAAAATCAGTTCCGCTCGAGTAATGCTTACAGAATAAATCACGATTTATCAAGTTATTTTTATTATTTTAACGAGAACCTTTTTGCCAGTGAATGTTAAAAATTAACTTTTTATTTTTTTAAAGATAAGGTGCTGACGATTTTTTAATTTTTAATTATTTGACATAATGATTAATGAGATTTTCTTATTTGTTTATGTGCTTATTTTCAAACGCATTTGAAAATGTGACTTTGACAAATTTCTTTAAAAATTATAATAACTTCAGAGATTGTATTGATTTAATCGAGACAAAGCAAAATTCAATTTACAAGCAAGAATTTAATAGAGTGAACATTATTTCATAATTCAACAAAATATATAAAGCTAAAATCAATGTTTTAATAGCAAATATTTTAGTAGAAAAATCGTTCGTTTAATTGTGTATTTATTATATTGTTGTTTGCCGACCAATTTCTTGCCCGATCAAAAACAAACATTTACGAAATTAAGCAAGTTTCTCTCTCTCTCTCTCTCTCTCGCTCTCTATCCCTTTCGGCTGTAGTTACAAAAGTTCAATGTTTCTGAGACATCATAAATATTAAAGAAGTACAAAGAGAAAGAAGAGAAAAAGAGATTGAAGCAATCTTAATTAAGTCAAAACACTAAAATTACGATCTTTACTTTTTTCTTATCGTAAATCACACATCTTTATCTTTGTCGGGGGGAATGACGAGAAGATAAAAAGTAAAGAATAGCCAGGATAATTCTTTGTGTTCTATTCAAATAAAGAACAATAAACTATTAAATTAATTTGATTACCGTTTTCAAATTGTTATTTCTCTTTCTCTTGTTAAATGAATTATTTGCTCATTCAATTATCTCAAATTTCATCAGCACATGCATTTCTTTTCCCTTAAAACAGGCAACTTTCGTCGATCGCACGTATTCGTGTTCACAAGCATTTCTTTAGCTCGCTTCTATCACACGCATTTATTTCGTGTCTTCTCAAATGGTATCTATTGAAGAATTCGAATAAAAGTGGTGAAAACGCTGTACTTGCATCGTTTTGCTGGCTCCTCTCGTTCTCACAACGCTATTTTCGCTCCACTACCTACTTTTGGATGTTCAATGAAGCACTTTATTTGCATCAATTAATTCGCCACGCATTCAGTCAACCACCTTTGTATCCATTGATCACACTAGCTTATACATTGCCATTCATCACAACGGGAACATACGCTTTCGTTCGTTACTTCTTCGAGCAAACCAGTAACGATTTCACTCAATACGCCATTTCAATCTCAAACTCAGGTAACATTTTTGACCCAATGAATTATTTCTAAATAGTCAGTAAAACATTAAACATCACATTTAAATTTTAAAAGTAAGTTAGTTTTAAACCTCATTTACGAAAAGAAAAAAGTTTTATGAAATTAAAAAGAAACCGCCGAAAAGAGGAAAACCAAATGCAAATTACTTTTTAAAATGCTTGAAAGCTTTTTTATGAGTATGTTTATGTTCTTGGCATTAGATTATTTTAAAAAAGTTTCGAATTGCAAAATGGAGCTTAGAAATGTTTCGAATTTTTCACATTATTTAAATTTTTTATTTAGCTTTGGCTATATATTTTTTCAGCCTTTTTAAAAAATGCGTCGCTTTTATCTGAGACAAGGCTATTAATCAAACGCTTGTAATCGATTACCCTACGCTTTTCTGTCTTTTTAACTATAACAATGGTCACAATAACAATGCTTTGAACGAAATAAATCACACCCTAAGTTTGATTGATTGTTTTCTGGCTTTAAAGAAGTAATTTTAAATTATTCGAAAAAATTTTCTAAAAATCTTAAAAATTTCACTTTAAATAGATGAATCTGGAGCAAAAGAAGCAGACAATTTTGTAGTTCAAGATCTAGATAACACCGACCTCACGTTAACTATTGACGGCTGTTGGCTACTTCCATCACGTATTTCTTGGCACGAATGGATCATTAATGCGCCAAATTTAGCTGTTTTAATTGTAAGTGCCAAATTTCACGCTATTTCTCGAGCAATAACTCTAGAAAAAAGATCGTAGATAGTTAATTTCGCTGATACTGAAGAAAGGCGATTATTGCACAATTGCACAAATAGAAATTCGATTTGCTGATGCTTGTGTAAATTTAATTAAATGCTTTTCTTTGATTTGATTGATTAAAACGGTGATGAAGTGAAAGAACGGTGAGTGAAACGAAACGCGTATGACAATTTCGTCTAGAAAAAATAAATTTAATTTTGATTCGTTAGTTTTTAGATCGATTAAATTGTTTTTCATTTAAACAGATAAATTGTATATTTTTGGTCAGTTTGTTACGAGTACTGTGTAAGAAGGCTTCGTCTACCGCAACGCGAACTTCTTCGTGTAGCGACAGAGATCAAAACATAGCACGATCGACGACGCTGATCATTATCAGAGCGGCATTCTTATTGTTACCACTTTACGGATTGCATTATATTTTCATCGTTTATCGACCGCAGATTTCGTAAGTGAAGTGATTTAATTTTTTTTCACTTGTTAGTCGAAATGAAATTGTTAATAATTTCGCATCGCTGAACATCTATTTTTCGTTCAAGTAGAGTGTGTTGGTTATCGCAAACTTACCATTATTTGTCGCTCGCATTAGATGGTCTGCAAGGCACAGTTGTTGCGATTATATTTTGCTACGCAAACAGCGAAGTACGTTTGTATTTTTATTCTTTTCTTTCGAAAATATACAGTGACGGCCAAAAAGTTGTTTATCGCGCTCGTTTATTTTATGTTGAAATAAGCAAGTTTTGAATAGAGAACGACAAGTAACTTTTTTTGGTAGTTACTGTACTGCTTTGAGCAAAGTAAAGAGGAAAGTTGTTAAAAACTTCGTGCGAATTTTTCTTTGCTCAAAGTAAAAATATTCACATTTATTATTAAAGTCGCGTCGTAATACGATTGAATTCGCGACAATTAAATTTACCTCTGCACAATGATCATTATTTTTACATCGACTTATTTTTCTTGATAAGTAAACTTCTTCTGCCTCTAAATACTTTACAGATTCGTCATCTTTTGAGTCGTAGTCTTCAACGCGTTAACTCGCGCAAAAAGAGCACCACTATTTTTTTAACCGACATGATACCGACTCAACAACATTGAATGGGCGAACTTTTCATTTCATCAAGAAGAATATTAGCTTCAAATGCTAACAAAAAATTGATGGAAATTTTTACCTAAGCTTAGTGGGCCGGAACTTAACATTGTCCATTTTGTAAATTATTTCTATAGCTTTTTGTTAAAAAAAAAGATTTAATACTAACGATGGTGAAGCGAAATGCTATAGACGCAACTAAATTTTCGTTCATTAGTATTCATTATCAGCAGGATAATTAGTATGTACTAGATGTGTGTAATATAATGAGAATTTAATTAACTGGTCGACGTTTTTTTTCACTTTGCTCACTCTCCCTATTCAAAGTCGTCGAACTCATCAAATACCGATTGTCTTAAAATAAATTAATGAATGTGCACAATTGAGCGTATTGTTAGCCTAATGTAACGACTTAATTAATTTGTGTGCGTAATTCAATTCACCAAAAAAGAGTGAATGACTTTCACGTCATTATCTATGTTTTTAAGTGGATTATATCAAACTCTGACACGTTCACTTTCATCACAAATACAATATGGTTTGCGAAATAATTTTATTTTTATTCGTTCTCTTTGGCAATCATTGAAATAAGAGATCTATAAAGAGGTATTTTTACAAACGAAATTGTCGATAACAAAAGATTTGGCAAAATAATAACGAGTAAAAAAAATGATTAAGAAAATTAAATTTGATGTTTTTTGTCTATTTAATCTTTTTTGTTTCGTAAAACTTAATCTCAATATTTGTGATTTTTTCAGAGCACATTTAAATTTCAAGTCAATCATTTTGAATTCTTATAAAAAAAATTGATTGTATAGACAAAACACTCTTTGATTCTCAGGTTACAGTAAAATTTATTGTAGTTTTAGGTGTTGTTATTAAAAAAACATGTTGGATGTTAAACAATTTAACTCAAATTTTATGTAATTTAAAAGAACTAATAAACAAATTGTTGTCTAAAGTTATTTATTTGGTAGAAAAAATAAGTCACACTCTGTATTATGAACAATATTGAATCAAAATATCGAACTTTTATACTTATTCTTAAAAATTAATTTCGTTCCTTTTGTATACCTGCAAAGAAGATGATAAATAAGATTTATTGTTACACATTTGTCAACTTAATCATCGCTTTATTATAGTTGCGATTATATATATCCTAATGTGATGATTAGCCATGTTCGTGGCTTTTTCTTATTTTCGAAAAAAAATTTAATCATTTTTAGTTTAATTGCAATTTTTAAGGCTTACTTTCTTTCTTAAGAAAAACTGAAATAAAATAAAATAAAATTGTTAAACAATAAAAGTAACCCATTAAAGTTCCACATTTTTTTGTAAAATTAAAAATTTGATTTTCCAAATTCTCAAACAAGCAGATTAAAAAGTTATTTTGTTAAACAAATTAACAGCGATAAGCTAGTTATTTTAATTTTTGCACGACTTTAAACTTGAAACATTAAATTTTTATTTTAAGCCTTTATTAACAAAAAAATTTTAACTTTGTTAATCTCTTCTAACTAGTGATATGTTATCATCATTATTGTAATCAAGTCGTTTGTGTTTGAAAAGTTTTATGCATATTGTGAATTTATTTTTCGCAAGAGACTTAATTTGTGGTCTATTCGCTTATTAATTATAAATATGTGTTTAAAATTTTAACACGAATTTCAAAAGTTTACTTTTATCCTGTTCACGTTGAATAATAAAATTTTGAATTTTTTAAATTCTAGAAATTTAAACAAAACAAAATCATAAAATTACATTAAGATGACAAGAGTTTACAAAGCAGATGATTATATATTCTAGAAGCTTTTTTATACAATACTAAACATGTTATGTCATTGAACAGAAAAAAGAGGAAAACTCTAGAACGTTTAGTTTGCTAAGCAGAAACATAAAAAGGCTCTTTACTCAAAAAATGCAAGCTTTTCCCTCTATAAATATTACATCTAGCTAAGGAAACGCTATTGAATAAGGCTTCGCTTCTTATTCCACATTAAATTTAAGTGTGATTTGAATAAATATTCATTGTTAGAGAAGAGCTTGTTTCTAAAACAAAGTGCTTAAGTTCATAATTTATGAGCATAATAATGTACTCTGTGTTTGTTTCACTTGTTTAATACAATCTGCTTCAAGTGAATTCAATGAAATATTCTCATCGAACTGAGGAAGTAGCCTTCAAAGTTAATTTTAATACTTTGAATTGCTTATCACGTCAATATAAAAGAAAACATATTGTAAAGAAGAAAGTTGTGTAAATGTGTAAGAGTAAAAACAAAAGAAAAACGATTGAAAACAAAATTGAAGGCAACTCTGAATCAAGAGATTAAAATTTTAAATTTTATAATTATTACTTTTTCATTTTTCTTTCTTTACAAGATTTTTCATTTAGTTTTTATATAAAAATTCAAAAAATGTACTAATTTAATCTATGTCACCTCAAATCGATTAAATTGAAAAAATTCACTTTTTTTGTTTTCTCTTTCGTAATTTCGCTCGTTTCACAGCTTTCTTTACTACACTTTACTGTACTATAAAGTTTTAAATATGCTTGTTTCTAATACTAAGTTGAGCAAATAGAATGCCTGCAAAAAGTTTTTAAGCAAAGAAATTTTATTTGAACTAAAAAAAGATTTAAAGCATAAGTCACGATTGAATAAAAAAAAAATCTCAAAGGCAATAAAAAATTTATGTCTGACGAAAAAGATTTTCATTTTAAAGGCATTTTGATGCCGATAAAATACTTTACCGCGCATCCATTGCATTTTCCTTATGAAAAAAGACAGCATAGAATCATTGCGAGTGAACACGTATTGTTGAATTTGATTTGAAATGCTTTTGTCACGTTTTAGGACATATCATTGATGAAAATGTCTTTTTTACTGAACGCATTAATAACATGCCACATTCGTTATCTTTGCTAAAGCTCAAAACTTTTAAAAAATATATGAAAAAAAACGTGAAGCATTTCGACAAATATTCTTTTTGGATTTTTTTTTATCACTTAATAGAAACTATGGCGGAGAAAATTATGAGTGCTTTCTGTTCTATACTTTTGGGAGAAATGTTTTTTAAGCTAGTGATATGTAGTTTGACTTTGAGATAATTAACGCTTAGATTGCAATATACAAAGCGTCAACATTAATTAACAAAGGTAAGTTAAAATTGCTGTAAGTCTTAAAAGCATTAATTCAATTCAGTCAAATTTCACCACTAACGAGATTAAATATCGTTAAATCTATAAAACGATCAAACTTAACCAATTTTAACTTAAAATGAAGATAAGTGTGCAAGTATCAATAATTCACATCTCATCTCTTTTGGGTGAAATTGAATTTCACTATCTACTAACTTAATCAAATCTTAAATCTGTTCATGGTCTCTTATTAAGTAATTGATCGACCGAAAAAGCACTGTGAAGAAAGGATTAAGAAATCACAATCATTGTGCTCATCCATGCAAGTAAAAATGATGTCCATTTATTGCATTACTTTTATTTCAAGCTTCAAAATATTGTGTGCAAAGAGATTTCTATGTCGAGATATTGTCATCGACAAGATCTTTAAAAGGTTTTTTATTTTTTCTAACAAATTTTAAGATTGAAGTAAGAAATGAAAGTGAAAATGTTTTCTAGAATCGATAATCCTCTAAAGAAAGTGAAGCTGGAAATCGGTTATTTTCATAAAACAATATCTGTTCTTAAAGCATCTCTAAAGTTTGCGAAATCGCTTAAAGTACGAAACAAACAATAAAAAATTACGAAGCTTTTAACAAGTTTGTTTTTAGCTTATATTAGTTTAGTACATTCGATTCTTTATGTTAGGAGTGAATGCTCATTGCTCAAAGATGAAAGTCAGTGATTCGCGCTAATTGTTAGTTTCGTATTTAACTCTTGATTCAGTTGTGTTCGATTACATTGTCGGTTGCGGTTTTGGTGTTCAATTCGAAAAGAAGCTCCATTTTCTTTTAGAATTCTTTTTGTTCAATTAACTAATAAATCTTATTTAAGCCAACTTCTTCGGTAGTTTCATTCAAAAGTTTAAACTTAAGAGTAATTACTCTTCGTTCGACATACAGTGATGTTTTCTCAGAGAGGTTCAGTTTCACACTTTGAATTGTACTTTAATAAATTTTTTGAGATGTTCGACTCTTCAAAAAGATAATTCTTCCCTCGTAAATCTCTCTTGAATTTTTTTTTCACTTTATCTGAAAGGTTAATCTCAAATTTTACAAAATGATATAAAAAATGAATTTATTTAACAATAATACGCAAGAAAGAGTGAAAAAAGACGATTGTTGCTCGCTTTCAAAGCTTATTTTATTTTGATAAAATGTTGATTAGTTTTGATAAGAATTTCTCCGATTTTTTTATTCTCGTGTAAATGAAAAAGTGAAATCATAAAGATGTTCATAAAAAGATTTAACGTGAGATAAAGATATTACCAACAGCGATGAAAATATTCTTTGGCTCTTGATCCTCTTTCATCACAGACTAGAGAGTATTTAAAGAAATTGCATTGTACATTATTTACATATCAGTGACATGGAAATGGTGGAAACGAAGTAAAAGAAAATAAAACACAATTCTAATAAAATAAAATCACCAAAATAACGACATTTTCGCTGAGACACTTCAAAGCTTCAACTTTAAGCTTTTCAACTTCTAAATCGTATCGATAAGTTCCCTTCCTTTAGATAAATTAATCTTTGTGAATAAATGCAAGTGAGTGAAAATGTGGAAAGAGAAAAGTTTCGCATTCGAATTATTTTTAGCGACTGTATTAGAAAATTGATTTATTGAATATCAAACTCTAGTTTGTGCAAATTTGTCATATGCTTGAGGAAATGCTGGTTATTTCTACTCAAGAGTTATGGAATACATTTGTATAAATTTCATATATTTGTTTCATGGAAATGATCATTATATTAGCCACTTGGCTGCACTTGGTAAATATAATTAATTTTAAAAATCGATAAAATTTAATCCTTTAAATTCACTTTTCTACCTAAATACGAGTTGGTGTTTACGAACTTGAAGCAATTTAAAAAGGTAAACACAACTTGAATCACATATTTTATTGAATAACATACTTGAGTGACACATTTTATTTATTAACAAACAAGTTATTTTAAAAATTCTTTCATTTCCTTTAAACAAGAAAAAATTTGCTTAAAATATTTGGAAAAGCAATATGATTGCGTTCAGAAGTCAAGTAATTTCAACTGCTTTTAAAATAAAATAATTTATGGCTCCATTACTCATTCATGAAGCTGTTTGCTAACGTAAAATATTTCGACGTTTTCTTCGAGGAAAATTTAAAAAATTCAAATAGTTGCGACCTAATAAATGAATTTTATTGATAATGCTTTATTATAGACCTAATCTAAAAATCTTAAAATGTGAAGTTTAATACTTTCAATATTTTACCATTTATGCCATCATCAAGATTTTTTCGATAAACAAAACGCTTCAATCTCGCAAATCGGTGAAAGTGTGCTTTCTAGCTAATTTAGCATAAAATTGTCGCTGTAGTTAAAACTATTGTTCAACTTAAAATTAGACAAATCTTTTTTTTTCCTCATTTTAAATGAAGATTATTTTCATACCAATGTTACCAAATCATTAAAAAAGTAAGAGAAGCCTGAAAAACGCTTAATTCACAAAATTCACAATTAAATAAAAAATGTAACAGTGAACTATGCTAATTATTGGGAAACTTTATTTGTTTTTATTCAAATTTAACGCTGGTTAATTCAAACAGAATATAAAATTTAAATTATTTTAAATTTTAAAAGTATGAATTGAGAAAGTTTAGAACAAAGGAATGAGTTTATTAGTTAAACGAAGGCAGCACATTTAAATGACAAAATTAGTTCAAAATGAATTCATTCTCATTTCAAAACCTATGCATTTTATCTCACTCATATCTGAATAGATAGAGTGAGAGAGAAGGAGACGCAAAGGAAGTCAATTACCATAAAGAAAAATCGCTCGCTGTCAGTGCGCTAAAATTTAATACTACCGTTTAAACGTTGCGTGAACAGTAAGTAATCGAAGCGATTACTTAAAACACAGGCAGTCACAGTTTGTAACTTGTGATCTATTTTTACAGTTCAAAAAAAAGAAGAGAAACCGCATTACTATAGTTGAAGCCAAAGACACTTTCCGCGAAATAATGAATTAAGCTTAACGAACGATTGATTCGCACTATTTTCAAAATAAAGGCGTAGCAAACAAAAACCAAAAATGGCATTTTACTCAGAGATCCGTGCAAGAAAGAGTTGAGGCGCTTATTGATCTATTCTCAGTGATCTGATGAAGCTAAAATGGTGAAAGCCAATTGTTATTAAACTCTTTACAATAAGCTAAGCAAATTCAAATAAACGATGCGTACTTTTCTTTTCCTCAATTTTGCTATTCTTTATGAAAAGAATTTCACTCTTCTTTGCTCTATTCTTGAAAGAAACTCGTATGATTTCTTCATTTTTTCACCATTGCTCAAACAGCGAATAGAATTTTGTCTTGCTGTCACGTTTACTCATTCAAACTGAAAACGATGCTTAATTAGTTTTTTCTTTCTGCTTTAATGCGTACGTGTTTAAAAAGCAGGCAACAAAGTTTTCAGCTCACTCCACAACTCGCGCTATCTTCGTCTCCAACACATAATAGCTGTAGTATATTCGCTGCCTTTATTTACAGCAGTTATTTCTACCTGTTCCTATTGCTGTCGTTGTTGCCATTGAGACACAGCGAGTGAAAATATGGTTCCGTTTATACACGACAAGAAGAATCATAAATTTTTAAAAAGAGTTTTCTTGCAATTGATCGAAGTGAATAGCAAAAAGTGTCCCGGCTATCGACAAGTGGCTAAAGTGAATTGTTTGCTGGTATTTCTATTCGCCTACTTCGTCTCCACATGGATTGCATTCTATTTGACTACGTGTTTCATGTTTCTCGGCCTAAACTACGCTCTCGTATTACTGGTTAAATAAAGCGCGAGAAAAATTATGTTTACTCTTTTCGGACACCCACGTATTGCACACGCATGCAGCGAGGCACTGCGAGTCCTTCGTACAGCACGCGGTCCGTCTGGTGAGCTTTACGCAATTATCGTCATTTGAATGCATCCGTTTGCTAAGTAAGAAGAAACGGGAAATAAGCTTCTTTATATTTCACAAAGTGGCCTTCGCTATTCACCATCGTTCAGCCAAATGAAAAAGTGTCTTGAGACTGGTATCGGTTTCTAAGCACAATAAAGCTCTTTTTCTGGCTAACTCTCATTTAAATAATCAATACAAAATTTGTTTGCTTTCTATTGGTGTACTCAATTCTCCTTTATCACATTTCGCTTCATCTTTAAACGATGCAAAATCGGTTAAGCGTTATTTAATGTATTAAAGCTATTTGTCATTTTTTTCTGATCTCATTCACTTAATTTACGTTCAATTTCGAGTAAATTTTATATTTTAGCTGATTTAGTCAAACAAATTTCGACATTTGTCAAATTACCTGACGCTTATTAGTGTGTAAACTTTTACGTAAACAAATGAAAAGCTTGTGAAGTCACTTCTCTAAAATGCCATTTCGAAATTGCGGAAAACATTCGTGCAAGAAGAACTCGAAAAATTCAAATATTTTTATCGCGAGTAATAAAATTATAAATAATTTGAGAAAAGAAAAAATAAATTGAAAAACAATTTAAAGCAAAGGAATTGAAAGCAACGTGTTTGAAATCAATACAATTGAAAGCAAGTCAACGCACCAACTGATTGCAAGCTTGTATTTCAGCCGTAAACAATGTAAAGCCGAAGCGACAATGCTCTTCTCACTTGTCCACCCAAATAGAAGGTGGCTCATTTTTTTTTCTGCCAGCCAGTGTGAATTTCGAGAATAAATAAAACCTTAGTTTTTGTTTCTAACTAAAACGCATTCAACAAAAAGCTTTTATCTTAGGCAAACTTAAACTTGGTTTGCTACTCGAAAACTTTCTTTCCACAGCACTTCGAACTAATTGTGCTTCAAATTATTTTTGCGCCTCTTTATTTATATGTTGTTAATTAATTTTATCTTTAAATCCAGTTCGTTTGATATTTAAAAAACGATAAGTGTGCTCACTCGCGCAGAGTGGAGATTGCCTTGAGGATATAGCGTATAAACCTCGCTAATTAGAAAACAAATGATCCGAAACAAATATCATCTGTTTAAACCGAACAAATCGAATTTAAATTTTAAAGAAAAATTTAGCTAACGTATCTACGACCTACTCACTTTAAATTTTACCTTCGCTGATGAGATTAAGGCGCTCCAATAAGTGAGAGATTGCGATAAAAAGAAACGATAAACGCAGTAAGGCTCAGATAAATAAAAAACACGTATTAGCACAAATTCGTTAATATTTTTGAAGAAATGTTTTTCATGAATTTGCTTCTCTTTTCAAGTGTTGCATTACGTTGTGGTAATTAAATTTTTAATTTTAACCGAAAGAGCGCAGAGAACTAAAAATAATTAACAACTAAGCGAGGAAAATGATCAATAAGCGATAGAAAAATGGGAAATAAGCAACTCTCATTTCCTTTAGAACAATGTAAAACTTTGTCCGCTCGAAATGTATTTCGTTGTTTCTAAATGGGTGAAGAACGAAAAGGAAACGCTCAACTTTAAGCGTAACAATTTCAAAGAATTTCTCTCTTTTTTTTCTTAGACTTCCATTTACGGTAATGTTAATGACTAAAAGCCAGGTCGAGGTTAGCTTTTGAAATAGAAACACTTTCACATTGTTTCTTAGATAGTAAACAACAAAGAAATAAACATTTGTGAGCAATAATTGACGAACGTCTTTCGAATGAAACTTGCTAATTTTGTAGTGAAAATAACGATTGAAATTAAAGTGAATTCTGCGTAAAGGGGCAATTTAATTGATTCTAGCAACATTAAGTTTTACACGACTATTAAAAAGTTTACAAAATTAGAAGGACAGCAATTATCTTTTCCTCGCAAAGCCGTCGAGAATTCAACTTCTACGCAGCTAGTATTGTCATCTATGGGAAATGAAATGTATTCATTTCACCACTGTTGCGAGTTTGTTTTTTCAATAGATGTCAATACGGATTCTGTAAAGCCTTAATTTTTCAAACTTTGTGAGAGGAAAAAATTTTTCTTTCGCATTTTGAAAACATTTTCGCTCATAATTTTTTTTATGTTGTATCATTTTCGAGTTTACCACAATTTAAAAAGTCCAAAAAATCGGTTGATTCTAACAGCTATCGTACTAAAAATGATTATAAGTAAAAAATTTTTTTAATTGTTTAGTAATGTTTAAAGTTTTTTCTTCACAAATTTTCAAAAAAACGTTTTTCCTAATCGTTTCAACTGTACTATGTCTTGCTTTAGATACTTATTTTTGAAATACATAAAAAAGTTTTTCTTTCAAAAAATTCAAATTTTTTATTTTTTATATCGTAAACACTAAAGTTATGCGAAGTTGAAAACCGTTTCCCTTGCTCATGCCTCAACCAAACGATGTTTCTCACTTTTTCAAAGCAATGTTAATCGTAATTGTAACTTGTAAACAATTTTGTTAAGTATATCTTCGAAAATAAATTTTAAAATTTAAAATGAAAAATTTTTACTCCTTGAACTTTGAATTTTATTTCTTTATTCAAATCATTACGTTAATTAAAAGCTTATTCACAAGCACAATTTCATAAAAGTTCATGTGTTGCTGTATTGTATTTTTAAATAAGTTTTATCAAAATTTCATAATGTGAAAGCAAAAATTTTCTCCCACTTTAATGCTAATTGAATGAAATATTCGCGAATTTTGGGAGGATTTTCTATAGCAAAATGCGAAAGCGGCCTGAGACCAAAACGAGCTGAGCTTCATTCAATAGACAGTACGAATTGGGGCATTTACTTAATGTAGATTATTTTTCAACGCTAACAAGTGTAGTCCTTGAATTGAGATTCAATCATATGACCCACGGCTACTATTATAAAAGAAAAAATCCGCAATCAGGTAATTTTCAGATTTAATCAAGTTACGTTTTTGCCTGAACAATCAATCAGCTCACTGCGTTGTACATTGTACACGGTGCGTACGATAAGCAAATCGAGTAGCAAGAAAAACATTGTACATGATAAACACGTGAGCAAATGCTTTCAATCACATTGCTTGTGTTTGAAAACCAGGTTCGCTTCGAAATGTTTTTAGCGACAAAAAGCTTAGCATTGATTTTAATGTTCCTCGTGTGAAAGGCAATTAAAATCAATTTTGAAACGTGTGATCAATCGAAGTAATGCAAATGTTTTAGCGCCTTAAACGAGAGCAATCAGTAGAGAACGCTTATTAATTGCTTCAAATGAAGTTGCAATCGTTGTAATGATTGCCACTTTTAATTTGAGGTTCAAGTGTAATCAAATGAAAAAGCGAAGCTCGAATGTTTAAGATAGAAGAAATCTTTTCTTTTTACGAACGCTGCAAATTTTCAGCGACTTAAAATCGTTTGCATATGTAACATTCATTTTTTTGTGAATTTTTTCCGTAGACTTAAATTAATTTTCTAGTAAATTATTGTTAGCATTGAATTCGGGAATTTAATTTTTCAATCTGAGTCACAATGTTTGTTAAACGAGCGTTTGATTTTGTTTTCACCGCTTTTGTGATCTACTTTTCGCTACTTTTATTTTTGTACAAATGTTTTTTTGACAATCAAAAGAAGAATAAATTGTTGAGTGACTGTACACCAGCAATAAGTGAAGAGAAAATGGACAATGAAATCGTTGACAATCATTATCATCGTTCAAATGGTTACAATGTAAATGGGAACGAAACGAAAACGACAAAATTGTCTTGTGAAAACGGAAATTTAACTGCTTTGCAGGAAATTGAAACCGCGAAATGCTCTAAGGACACTGTAAGAAATATTAGAAATTATATCAAGTCTCAATTGGCTGACATGTGAAGTGATTGCTTGCATAGATATTATCTAAAATCGAATTTTGTTTTCAAAAATTTTTGTATGATATAAAATTTGACTTTCACAATTTCAAAACTGATAATTTAATAAATATAAAACAATTCATTCAATTGCTGCACTTCTAATTATCTTCTGGTAAACTTTGTAGTTGTTCTACTTTTTTCTTAAAAATAAATTGCCATGAAAGTTCTAAAGTAACACAAATAAAAAATTCAATGTAAAAAACCGTCAATAGTTAAGCATGATTCTTGCATTTCTTCGCCAGCAACCGTTTGATTCGTTGTGGTTAAGTCAATATAATTTTTGTAAACAAAGCGATCTCGCTTCTATTCGATACGAAGTTTGTCGACAAGCCAGATCGAAAGTGTACTAATCAATCGTCGACAGATGTTGTGCAGAGTCATCAAAAGTGTTACATAAGTTGCTCCAATTTTAGGCTCACTTATTTTCACTTGAAACGAGCATATTGACAAGTGCATACTACACACTGCTACCATTCGAACTAAATGTAAATATTGCGACTAACAACACTAACACTTGTAAGATTAGGTAATAATAACTAAAAAAGTTGATATTTTTTCGATTTATTGTTTTGGTCCGATAAGTTAAAAATGAAATCAAACATCTTGTGGCTAGCCTAGATTCGAATTGAATATCCTAATATCTTAAATACGAAAGAAATGACATGCTATCGTATAAAAGTTAAAAAGATTAATTAAAAATTTTGAAAAATAAGCCACAGTCCGGGATTTTCCGTGAAACCCTAATAAACGCTAAATACCAATTTAAAATCTAAAAAAAATCGAATGATATTTTGTCGGAATAAAAAAGAAATAATAAGGAAGGAAAAACTTAAATAAAAATTAAATACAATGAGTTTCAGACGAACGGCAAGAAAATCCGGAATCCGGCAAAAAAAAATTACCCGATTTTTGGAGCTTTTGAGTACAATTTTAACAAACTAGTTGAATTTTTCACTTATCACTCATTAATCTGTCGACATAAAAACTGCATAAAAACTCGGTTTGAAGATTTCCGAAAAGAACCATCTCTCTAATTGACATTAGCACAAGTATTCTTGTTGCTTCTCCTTCTTTTGTTAAACTTGTTAATTTGTGTACTTCTCCCAATAAACGCATACTGTACGTATTTGTGTCATTTCTTAACTAATAAAGACCCGATTTTAACCATAAAATCGGCTGCGCATTAGCTAACCTAAATTCTTGTGAAGCAAAAGTCTGAGTTGTCACAATTTTACGAAATATAAAAAAGTGACCGAATTAAAAAAAATTAAAATTAAAGTTTTCACTACATCTCCAAATATTTTTTTTGTTATTCAATCAAAAATACCTTTTTTCATCACGCTTTTGTCTCAAAATATTTTAATCAATTAAAGCTAAATATTTGTATTCATTTATATTCAAATAAAGTTAAGAAAGTAATTTAAAAAATTATCTTTTGCCATTATTATTCAAGCTTCTTTTCTTGTGTTAATTTTTCGGCCGAATTTTGTTTCATCTCATTTTTACTTTGCTTAAGCTTTACCATTGAAAGATTCTCCATTTCGCTGTCCACTTTTGATTTAATGTAACTTAAATGGTTCCAATCATAAATACCATCGTGTTTATAATTGCTTTTCTCGAATAAATCATTGAATAACTTCTTTAGATAAGCGTAATTAGGATTATCGTAAAAGCCTAATTCTCTTACGTAATGCATATATTCAGCAAATTCGGACGGAAATCCGTCGCATAGCTCTTCAATTGACACCGCTTGTTTTGTTTCACAGATTTTGCGATACTTTTCTTTTGGATCAGTTGAGAGTTTTTGCCACGGAAGCGAGCCGCGCAAAAAGTAAAGTAAAACATGTCCAATCGATTCCAGATCGTCTCTTCTGCTCTGTTCTTTACCTAGATGTGTGTTTATACTCATATAACGCGCTGTTCCTGTCAAACTTTTTCCAGTTCTATAAACGATGTGTTTATTCGTTTTCGGATCTATGTATTCTTTTGCTAAACCAAAGTCGATTATGTGTAACAGATGCTGTTTGCTTGTTCCTGGTTTTCCAAACACAAAATTCTCTGGCTTTATATCACGATAAACGATGCCCTTCGAGTGGACATATTCAACTCTGTCTATCATTTGTAGAGCCACTTGAATAGTGGTTTTCACAGAGAATTTTTTATGACAAGATTCGAAGCATTCGCTTAAACTTCGCCAAAGAAGTTCCATAACCAAAGCGTTGAATTTTCCACATGAACCGTAATAATAAACTTTCGGAATGCCCTCCATAATGCCGAGCTTTCGATAAATTCTATATTCATGATGAAGTGTATGACCTTTTGATATTTTTGGCTCTAATTTAATTGCGACCATTTCATTCGTTTCCATGTCCTGACCCAGTCTCAGTTCGCCGAAACTTCCTGATCCTATCTTTTTTCCGATTCTAAATGAACGACCGATCACTTCCTCTCCATTATTTTCGTAATTTTCTTTTTTATTGGGAATATCTTTCGACATTTTTCTTCGTTCGAAATCTCGCGAAACACCTCGTGCAGCATGTTTTTAATTTTTTTCAATTCAAAGTATTGTTTAAATTACACTCTGTCGCAGAGATTACTTTATCTTTAGCAATGCACGTGACAAGCCACTTGAAGAACTAATCGTCCCATGCAATTCACCGAGCAAGTTTAATATTTAATAATCATAAATTTGATGTCTTAAAAATTTTCAAGTTTTGACATTAGACATTCTAACATTTATTGAACTTTTTCGTTTCAGAGGTTGTTTTTATATAACTTCAATTAGAATTTTAAGTACTTTGCTTAAAGTCTTATTGTGATATTGCGAAATTTTCAATGAAACTTTGTTTTTGACTTAGAAGAGAGTGTTTTTGAACCTAACCTAAGAATAAAACAACTTTTTTTAATCCATTTAAGATGAGAAACATGATGATTAATATAATTTTAAGATAAAACATTGGATAATGAAAAAGTGGATTTTATAAAAACTTTTTGATTAATGCATTTCCATCTCTGGTAAAATTGTAATTCTTTTAATTTTTTTCTTAAAAATTAATAACCAAAAATACCTAAAAATAAGCATATAAAATCAACATAACAACGATCAATTATTATATTTTGTTCCTCCAATTTTTCAGATGAAATCGTGGTATTAGTTGAATAGGTAAGATTTTCGCTTTTAAATGAATTTATCTTCACTTTGAATCTTAGGGCGTCCACAAGCAACAATGAGACAGTTCTCACAAACCGACAACCGATATTGTGTAAAGTCATCAAAAAGGTTACATAAGTAGCTCCAATTTTAGGATCACTTATTTTCACTTGAAAGCAACAAATCGTCAATAAAACGCACCATATCGTAATATTGTGTAAAGCGAACCTTTAAAAAATGATAAAACGGAGGAAAGCTTCCATTTTTTGATTCATTGACTGAGTCCAATAAGTTAAAAACTTTATTAATGAACCTGATAATAATCCGAGATAAAAATGAATTTATTTTTTTCTTCAAAAAATTCAATTACCTAAAAAATTTGATTTTCAGAAAATGATCGGTGGCCTCGTTTTAGTAGTTTTCGTCATTATGAAAGGTAAGAAAATATTAAAAAATCGATTGGCACTTTTATCATCGACAGATTCTCTTTTTTCACTCCGAATTCGATAAATTTTAAATTAGCAACATTGTCGATTGCATAGTGACCAAAATTTCCGTAAGAATCACAAATACAATTTGAATGCTTTTCAACTTAAGATTTTGCACAAAGCTTTGTAGGTATCGAAAATGCCAGCAGTTGAATCCTCATCCGAAATCACGTCTGTTTCTCTTTTAAATATCCATAAGAGAGTAGCAGCAACAATAAACATTAAACCGGAACCAAGCAAAAAATTTGGCACTGAGAGTATAATACTTTTTGTGGAGTTTTGCGTAACCGTTGATTACAGAAGTCCGATGACTCTAAAGCAGAAAGTAGAGTATGAAAGAGCCAATTACCCATCCAACAATTTCGAAACTAGAGCATAATGAAGATTTTTTCTTGACAACATCGTTAGCGACCAACCATCGATAATTACGTCTTGTATTGAAGTCAGTAAAACAATGAAGAAAAAAGTTCCTGTAAGTTTATATATTTGAGGTTGCTCGGTTCTAGCTTCAACAGTTCATTCATAAAAAATGAAATAATCATATTCACAATACCTAGAAAATATTGAACAGAAATAAACCATGACTTTCGTCTGGCGAATTTAGGAAAGTAAATTGCATCGACAAAAGACATCTACAAAAGTTTTAACTCGTATGGGTAAAGCACGAAGCAAAATATCGCCTGTTTATCGATAAAACTTTTGTGGGCGCCAATAGTAGACTCTTTATACTTTCCTAAATTCGGAAGG